>WYDF02055027.1:0-11966 GCA_009867245.2 Adranes taylori
GACGGGACAAGGGATGCATGAAGCAATGAGATCTGCCCAAGATAGAGAGCGATGGCGCGAAGTCATTGCGAGCGTAATAAATTGATGTCACCGCACCCTGCAGAAGGGTAATGGACTGAAGAGAGAGAGAGAGACAATTACTTCATAGGAGTTCCTTCTCTATCTTGTTTCAAACTGAAATGTATCAAAGCATGTATAAAATGTAAGGGGTTTTTCAATAACTATGCCCGAACTTTGACAGCTTATTGCTCTGTCGTTTCAGGTGACAACGCTGTCATTATTTGAGTTTGTGTTCTGTTATATTTGCCATTTTACCATGGAGCGCTACATTATTCAATAATGCGTCGAAATTGTTGAAATTTATTATAAAAATTTTAATATATAAAATGTAAAAATTTTTATTATAAAAATATCAAAAAAGTTCTTTAAAAAAAATTCGTGTTCTGTACGCCAAACGTTTCGCGAGCTACGACATATTTACGACCGAAATGATCGTCTAATCGAGCGGACAATTCGACGAATTATCGCGAAATTCTAGCAAAGCGGTTCGGTTGCTAATCGAGAAGTTCCTTCACGACCACCAAGAGTGAATATTGCTGCTGTTGCTGAAAGTGTGCCTGAAGACCCAAACCTCTCAATTTTTTGTCGTACAGAAGGAATTGGGCTTTCTGCGACTCGAAATTCTAGCAAAGCGGTTCGGTTGCTAATCGAGAAGTTCCTTCACGACCACCAAGAGTGAATATTGCTGCTGTTGCTGAAAGTGTGCCTGAAGACCCAAACCTCTCAATTTTTTGTCGTACAGAAGGAATTGGGCTTTCTGCGACTCGCCAAGTTGAGGATTTTGCGAAAAGGCTTGGGTATGTATTCGTATAAGATCCAACGAACATCAGAATTGAAGCTCCAAGACCACCAAGTTCGTCGCACGTTCACTGATTGGGCTCTGGTGCAGTTGGAAGCGGATCCAAATGTTTGCCCAAAAATCATCTTTCGTGATGAAGCACATTTTTGGTTAAACTGCTTCGTGATTACCGCATTTGGGGAGAGAAGAATCCACAGCAATATCAAGAGTCTCCATTGCATCCGGAGAAACTGTTTGGCGTGGATTATGGTCAGACGACGTCATTGAGCCGTACATCTTCCGAAACGATAATAGCGGGACGGTGACTGTCAAAGGCGAGAGTTATCGGGCCATGACTAACTTTTTGTGGCCTCAATGGGATCACATCGACCTGGACGACATGAGGTTCCAACAAGATAGCGTAAAGTATCACACATCGGGCGTTACATTGGAATTGTTGCAACAAAAGTGCCCTGAACGCGTTATTTCCAGAAGAGGCGATGTAGAATGGTCATCAGGATTTAACGCCATTAGACTTTTTTTTCTGGGGCTACGTTAAGTCTCTGGTTTATGGCAACAAACCAACAATTGATCAAGTGGAGAACAACATCATTGAAACCATTGGTGAGGTCCAGCCCGACTTATGTAATAGTCATACAAAATTGGACCTCTCAGATCGATTCCTGTAAACGAAACCACGGAGGCCATTTGAATGATAGCATTTTTAAAACATAATCGCATTGATTTTACTTTAATCTGCAATAAAGATTTTCGTCATATCTCACACACAACCCATATTCAGTTTTAAAATTCAGACACGCTTAACGAAAAACATTGTTTAAAAGTATTAAAGGTCTAATCATTTTGAGAAGTTACTGTACCACTGTAATCTAAAAAATATTATCAACTCTAAGGAAAAGTTGAATGTCGCTGTTATTCGAAGCAAAATAGATATGTACATATCATGGAAACTTTTTGTGTAAAGTTCAAGAGATATTTCCCAAATGACTTGTTCAAAAGATCAATCCCCGAGCAAATCTCAAGGTCACGAACTGTCTTTCGTTCATTTACATAACTCTTCCGTCCGATTCGTGTTTATATACTTATATTTACTTTATCCCTTCTCGGGGACTGATTGCAAACTTTACTTTTGCTTGGCAGGCAGAGAATGATGTTACGTGACTTAATGGAAATGTTTCGTCTCAACACAACATTTCATTTTGAAGCGTGCGAACATGCTTCAACAATATTTCTATTTGCGTTTGACATTTTCTCAAGTGACTGGTTAACTATTTAATCTTATTTATTTTAATCTTGTCTTATGGAGCTTGGATAATAGAAGTGTTCACAATGGAATTTTACGAAACGCTACATACATTCTTTTCGCTTCTAATAATTGACTAAAACTATATAAAGCAGACACAATTTCTAAAGAAGTAAATAATAGCTTTTTATACAATTTTCATTTCGTTTAAGATACGAAATGAGAAATATTAATTGAAACTTACTATTTTACAATAAAAGCTTGATAAACTTTAAACGCTATTATAATACTGTACTGATCACAAGTATAGTATAGTATATAGATTATGTCTTATTTCTTGACTTATTTTCTTTCAGATTTTATTTATTTCTATTATATTTAATACAATAAAAATTGCAATGGACATATCTTACCATTAACATTGCAAGGAAGAAATTTGTCCTCGTTCCAATTTAGCTCAATGGTAGATACTTTTGTACGCTTGATACTTATAAGTCATTTAAATAATTCAATTGGAACAAAAGTTTTTTACAATTAAAATGTAGTAATAATAATTTATCGAGAAGGCACGCAGGGGCCGAGACGAGCTAGCTATGGCCGACCAAGAAATGAATAATAGACACACACAGCTCTGTCACTGAAAAACAGTCGGTAATGCGAAAGTTTAAGTTGTAGGGTGAATCCTTGTCAGTCAGGGGTTTGAGAATAAAATCATGAATAAATTGAAATAAATTAAATTGTTAATTGAGTATCGCAAGTTAGATGTGGAGCATAGCAGAGTACAGTATTCGATAATAAAATGTTAATCCATTTTACATTTTAAATTCTTTACTTGAAGTAAATCAAATCAAAATATATGTCTACTTAGTATAAATAAATTTAAATGAATTAATACAGTAAAGGTATATAATTCTAAAATTAGATGGTAAGAACGACAAAACCTGTAAGTAAAATAATTTTATAAATATTTTGGGTATTTATTGGTCGAAATTTGAACGCCATGTTTCTTAATCCATTAGCACGTAATAATTGAGTACAAATATTATTTTGATGAGGCGTTATGTATTTTGGATGTACGAATAATTATATTTTATTTGCATGTAACATGTAACGAAATCATTATTAGTACAGTTAGTTGAATTTATGCATATGTTTTATTCAAACAGCCGACGATTGGTAGATGCTAGGGCTGTGCTGCCCTGTTTCTAGTTTAATTATAATTTTGGTTGGCTGAGTCAGATAAACCTCAATACGGTGCTGGCAACGTTAACAATTTCTATGTCTTATGTTTTATTCTAAACAGTGTAAGAAAACTGGGGATTATAACGTCATTTCATAGTACCCCATTCTTGCCGGTCACAAAATATTGGATAATTATTATTAATTATTAAATTTAAAAAACATTTAATAATTATTGTTTTGTACGCTGTGTACACCATTGTACATGGAATTGACTACAAAATTAGTGTTGGATTCTTGATTTGTGAGGTCTCTCTTATGAGGGGTATTCTCTATATCTTTCATACATTTTTGTACGGCAGGGGATCAGTTCCCAGGGGCGCCCGTAATATTTGCGAGATTTGGGACAAAACCGAATTTGGGGTGAAAGGGGGCGGACATGGCTCATGATAAATAAAAATAAATATTGACAAAAACACAGTTTTTTAATTATTACTAATTAGTTTTTTAAGTGTACAATTATATTCAGTATTTTTCTAGATATTTTTAAAACTTGGTATAATATTTTAAATGGGCTTTATTATTCTATTAGTTGTCGGTAGTTACACGTGGCATGAGGCAGGTGTCCCACTTGTGCTCGCGTAGCCAATTGGTCATGGCCAATTGGAATAAAATTAAGTGAGCAGGGGAATATTCTTTGAGTATAGTGAAAACTTCTTTTCAAGATCCAATTTGGTGGAAAGTCGTCATTTAAATTTTACTAAAAATTAAGCTTTTAAGAGAATTAGGAGACTGAAATGTCATATACTTGTACGTCTGACGTTTATATATATTATATGAAAGATAAAAATTAAAAAAAAAAACCATAGCTAGAAACAAAACAAAAACCACTAGATAAAAAAAACCGCAAAAAAACTTACAAATAATAGCTCAATATTATTGTAATCCATAGTATTATCAATATTATTAATTTTGTTCAGTATTATATCAATATTATTAAATTTATTGTAATCTTTTTCTAAAATGGTATTTTTTATTTTATTGCAGCTAACTATTGTGCCATATCAACACCGTGTGATAACGTGACAAAGAAACGTGACATTTTATAGATGTGCTCAACAAAAATTCTGCGGTAGTACTAACAGGCACAATGGACATGCCGGACAACAACTAACAAGCAAGGACTAATACACAACAACGAAATGCAATTGTTCTGGGTGGTGGTCTCCTTAAGAGAGTACGGTGCGCTACCATACGTAGAGGCTGTTCCTCCGGGAATAGCACGGAGCACCCTATCCCCGTCGGGGATGAGACATGGTACTCTGTGCAAGGGATCTAATGGGCATAATGGAAAACACCGATACGAATAACGAGCGCAAGATAAACTTAATCGGTAAACGCGATTCTTTTTTTCAAAACTGACACCTTGGATAAACGATAACCGGTAAGTTGAATTTAAATTTTTCTTTTTATAAAACAGGTTCAAGTGCTTTGGAATAATTGAATATCCATTTGAGGCGCGCCCCCGCCGTGGACCGTTTAAATTTCGCGCTATGATAGCTTCCACAATTTTTGCGCGTCATCTCGCGACCGCTACGACGACGAAAAATTCAAATTTCGCGCGACGAAAAATTCAAATTTAGTAGATTTATCACTAATAAAAAGTTAGTGATAAATCTACTAACTTTTTGTTCCCCAAATTTTGTGACAACCGGAAATGCCCGGTCGCCCGCCATATTGCTTTTTCAAATGATAGCTGTCAAACTCAATACCTGTTCCAAAATACCGAAAAAATAGTGCTCCATGGAACGGTTACTGTTTTAGAGCGATTTTGGACCTCGTGGGGGGGGGGGGTGAGCTGCTTTTGTAGAAATGATGTACAACTATTTATAATGTTGTAAGTAAGAAAATAAAATAAGTAAAACAAAATCAAAATCTTTCATTTGTAAAATAATTTTAAAAATATATAAAAAAAATTTTTTAAAAGAATACCTTAACTTAATACAAGAGACGTATTAAGGTGACAGAAAAAAAATCATACTTTTAGCAAACTTAAAATTAATTTGTGAATTGATTATACTCTTTTAATATTATTATTACTTCAAACAGTGTAAATATATATATTGAAAACTCAATATTGTTGCCTTGCTTTCTTTCGAAGACAGTTCACTTTACTCAAAACTGCATAATATCATCCGCTAACAAAAAAAGTTGTTTCTGACAAGACTACGGAATGGATTAGGCATTAGACGCATCCCTTTTCTTTCGCTACTTACGTACACAATACACAAAAATATTTTTCTGGTAAACTTTTAATTTAAATCCTCCATGTTAACAAGAATTTTACAGGTTGTATTTTATCGGATTTTTAAAGGATTATTTTCTTACATGTTTTAACTTTAAAGCTTGTCTAATATAAACAAAATTTGGCAGTATTATGATAAGCTTTTAAAGTCTCTAAAATAAATAAGCATCTCTATGTACAATCCCACAGATTGTCAAATCAATTAAATTCGTATTATTCAAGTTATTTCAATACATAATATACTATTTGAATATGAATTATAATTGTTATGGCAAAAAATAGAGACATATCAAAAGCAAAGAAGAAATTTGTAAACAGTTGTAATAGAAAACAGAGGTTTAAAAACACAGAACCGTTTTCCAAAAGCAGAAATCATAACACTAAACTTAAAACTAGAATTGGGAAGAGACATCGGATAAAACAAAAAAATTAAAATCATAAAAACCTACTATCAAACAGCAACCGAGATATCATGACACATAAGATGGATATAAGTACCACATTTTAAGCGAAACAAAAGATTTTAAGACGTTCCGGCTCACTTCAATGGTGGAGATGAAAAACAATAAAACAACTGGCGAAAACGAAATGGAAATTGGAGCCATAAAATACGGAAGCACTTTTCTCCACAAACTGATCTATAAACTTTCTTCACTGGTCATGCGAAGTAATACAAACTAGATTTGTACTAGCTGTATTTAGATCAAGACGTGGAAGGAACGATCACTTACCAAGTTACGAGTCACAGGATGGTAAGTTCATAAAAATCAGTTCATTGAAGTAATTTGTGCAGTGTGTTCTGTACTGCAATCATAGCATTGTTCTTATAATTTTTTGGCTATTGAAGATATTCTTGAAGTGAGCAGCACAACCCCAAAAAAGAATCCCATAAACTAGAAGCGGTTGAACCATCCCGACATACATACTTTGCAGTACGTGTAATGATACAGTTTCTCGCACAATTTTTAGAAGATATGCCAAAGAGGATAATTTCGCCCTTTAGATGACGCAAGATGATCTTTTGGTCCAGATCTAATCCCAATAGTTTTGTTGAATCTTGAAAACTGGTACACAGGCTTGAATCTATAGGCTTGTTTTTTGGGTAGAAGCTGATAAAGAAGCCACTACGAAGAGAAGAGAACCCAGAATTGATCCTTGAGGGATTTCGCAAGATATTTGTATTTTCAGAAGAATTTTTATTTAGCTAATTGTTTTAACAAATTGCGATCAATTTGCCAGATATGATTTTATCAAATTATTGGCAGTACCTCGTATTTCTAGTTCTTCAACTTTCTCTAGGAAAAGTGGATGATTAATAGAATCAAACGCTCCCGTAAAATCAAAAAGCATTAATATACATTGGTTTTATTATTAAAACTTCTGATGACATTGGTAAAGACGTTTGATATTGCCGTCAACGTGCTTTTGTTCTTAGAAGTAGATATTGGCTTTCCAGGAAATTGTGGATACATGTAGCTAGCACTTTCTCGTAGATTTTAGATATTTTACTTTGTATAGCAATTTGAAGGATTTTCCGAGATATCTTGTATTCGATCCTTTGTTTTGTTTTTAAATACTCGGACAATCTTAGAGACTTTTAAGAGACCAGGATAATCTCCTGATGTGAAGGATGCATTTATCATTGTTGTTAAAGTTTATCATTGTTGTTGAGATTATGTGTTGAATATCTTGGGTTATCATTTATTCCGAAGGATGAAAATTATGTATCCAAAAGGAAGTAAAATAAATATATTATAATGATATTCACCTGATTTAACAGAACAATGTATATGTGATCGACTCTCGTAATAGACCCAATCAAAGCCAGCTTCAACCGCTAGACGTGCTAACATGCCATATTTGGAACGATCCCCATCGGATGTAGTGATGTCAACAGCTCTTCCTTCGTAGTGGAGTGACTCACCGGAATGTACCAGATCTTCATCCCAACCTTCCGTCACACGAAGACGCATACCTGGCCATTGGTTCATGACTGAGATGGCCAGTGTATTTAATTTCTCCTTGCAACGCTGAAAAAAATTGAATAATATGTTATGAAACATTGATAAATTTTATTACTCAAAATTCAGATATCTTGCTTCACACAATGAATCAATAATTATAAACAGGTGAAATGAAAGGGTTAAATGAGGTATTTACTGAAAATTGTCTCGGTTGTCACATGGTGTAATGCTTTTAACAAAATTCACGCAAGGGGCAAATTTACGTTATAAAAGCATGTTCCTAATAGTCGTGTTTTTTCTGCTATTGGAGTAGATCCTGGATTAGCTCCTGGGTAGGTCCGGAGTAGACGTATCTGTTTTTTTTAAACCTGTCAAATTTAGCTGATCTACCAGATCAGTTTTTATCTACGCTTCGAACACCAGTATTGTAGGTGAGGTAGTAACAGTAGGTGGGGTAGTATCAGTAGGTGGGGTAGTATAAGTTCACATCGCGATCGGTTAGACTTGTTAGCTGATGTAGTTAACCGTTTTTATCTTTCATATACCATATAGGTATGTATTACCTATCGGTCTAGGAAAGATATAGGATTCATGTTTTGACAATTTTTTCTACTTTACCTTAGTACGTCTCTTGTATTCACATTAGTGCAAACCATTTATACGTAGTTCAAGCAGGAGACTCCAAGGAACAATTTGCCACAAAAAAAATTCAAAATAATTTTTCCCTGCTCAAAAATTTAAAAGAAAGCCGTATTTCTAGGTGTATGTGCGTACGTATGGCTATACGTTCAAGAATAACTCCTAACCTATTGGACAGATTTTCCTATTGGACATGAGTGTTCCGCAAAAATGATTTTTTCATTTTTTATAAATGCAATATGGCGGAAATGCGCCATTTTATTTCACAAAAAATTCAGTTTTTAAACTAGGAGGCTGAAATTTTGCTCGCATATAGTGGCTCGTATTGTGCGCAGATTCTTACAGTCTCTGCGCTCTCAGATTCTCTCAGTCTCTCAGAGTTTTACAGAACGCGACGTTGCCACGTTCAAAGTTTGAAAATATTTTGCAATATATATCAAAAACTGTAAAAGGTAGATCATTCGAATGCACTTTCTTTTATAGTATACTAAAGCCCCTTCGATTTTATTTGAAACATTTTTTTGTAAAATCACAATTTAACATATATATAGGTGTCTTTTTTTGAAAATTTTTCGGTCCATTTTCTCAGAAAAGTTTCGCAGTAATTGTTTTTAAATTTCTTGTACCGAAAGTAACTTTAATATTTAAGGGGTTAAGGGAGTTACAAAAAAACCGACGACTTAGTATCGGGTTAATTTGACCTTGAAAAAAAATCGGCCCTAAATATCTCCGTTGTTATGAAAGTTGAAAAAAGAAACTCGGAGAGCATATGTATGTCTAAGTATGACTCTCAATTGACTCTCATATGTATGACCCTCAATTGTATCAATACGAACAACTGAATACACTGAACCGATTTTGAGAATTTTTTTTAACTGTTTTGTATATTTTTAGACAATTCGATAGCTCTTCGATAGAAATTCTATTTAAAATGATACCACACATAAGTACCACTCATCAGTTCAAAGATATCACCCTTAATAAGTTAAAATTTCAAGTAGATTGAACGCGACGTTGCCACATTTAAAATTTTACAAACTTTTTGATATATTTAAAGAACTATAAAAGATAGGACACTAAAATAAACTTTATTATATAGGTTACCAAAAGCTCTTCACGTTTATTTGAAATATTTTTTTCTAAAATTACAATTTAACATATATACAGGGCTTTTCATTTTGCGAACTTTGCGACCGGCTATTGTGCTGCATTAAATATTTCGATTCCTATGAAAGTTGAAAAAATAAAACTTGGGGAACATATGAACATGTGGGAACCAGGGAGCTCAATTTTACGCAAAGCGGACATGAAGAAAAAGTGGTAGTGCGGAAAACTTAAAAACGGCAGCCGACCACACCAAAGCGGACGAATTCATAAGACCAAGGCTGTCTGGCTTGCTTCGCAAATTAATCTGTTTGCAAAATAACCAATGGTTGCGAAATTAACCTCAACATTATATTGACAAATTTCGTTAAAATACAAGTGGTTTAGTCACAGTGAATTAGTTAGTAAGACATTCAGAAACACGGAATTGAATCGAGAGCATTTCCGAGCGATAATTTTTTACAACTTTCGAAGAAGTTTATTGCAACAACGATATCTTGCCGAGTTGGTTGCTGATTTTGCTAATGAAGTACCACATGGTACTCAAAATTCAAACGTGGACGCACATATCTCAGCGATGATCCAAGCCCAGGGACACCAAAATCATCGGTCACCCAGGAAAACGTTAATGCTGTGCGCGAGATAATTAATGAAGATCGTCATGTAACATACCGGGAGATCGAGAGTTCCTTGGACATTTCTAAGACTTCACTCCAAAAGATTTTACATGATGAGGCGTGAAAAAATTAGTTTCTCGTTGGATCCCGCATTTGTTGACCGACGAACCAATGGCGGCTTGAATTAGTTGATGTCGAAGAATACTGAATCGTTTCAACAGAGGCCGCTCCAAAAATGTGTATAGTATCATCAGTGGTGACGAGTCTTGGATATATTTGTGGTGTTAGGGGAATCATTGACATTATACTCAAGTGAATTAAGATCAGGGGGGGATTCCCAGATATTTTTATTTTGTATTTTGGACATAATCTTCCAGCAAATATCCAACAAAACTAAATAAAAATTGCGAGTTTAATTTTTTTATAAAACGATCGAACGGGTGAGATCTAACATTTTTCAGAACAAGATACATTTTTGAATTTTTTTATCAAAATTCGGCTTTTGATATTCGTTGAAGGTATATAGAAGCTCACAGTCGCATAATTTGTCTTAAAAAAAATGCAGCAATATTTATGTATTGCATGGAATCACAGGCCACACCCGTCCGCTAGAAGAGTAATAATGTTACGAAGTTAATGAAAAAATTGATTCACGCGTTACACTTGGGGTAATCCATGATATGATCAATTGGAAGAACATTTACTTCGTGATTATGTTAGATTGTACAATGGTTAGATTGTTTATTTCTGCTCTTTATTGATGTTCATTTTCATTCCAGATGCTTTGGCAGCCAGAGTGGTACTATTAACCTGGTACTATTAACCGGTGTACATTAAGCGGTATATCAATTATTAATTTGGATATTATAAATTTACAATATTTTATCAATTTGGATATTATAAATTACAAAGTAAATATTCTTCCAATTGATCATTAATGAAACATAAAACTTGTTTCTGAAGTGTTTGAAGTCTTTTATTAAATAGTTAAAAAATGGTAAATTTGTACCGATTAAACTTCCTTAAACGTATTTTACAAAAATAAATATAAATACTAACAATATTATATATCATAAAAATATTGTGACAATCGACCCATTCACACTTCAACGCTAATCGAAAACAAAACGTCAAAAGTCCAAACAAAAGCAAAGCAATATAACACAGTATTATACCTGTACCACCTTCATGCCATACACAAACACACATTCATAAAAACTGATGCAGCCATAACCTTAAAAACAGGTCTCTTCTCGTTTTTGTTGTTGAAAAGAGTTTCCGAAATTGCACGGCTGTCGAGCCATGTTAAAAACGCATTGCCCAACAAACAAAAATATGTTTTAGCTTTTGAAATAATTTTAGAGGCGCGTCGACAACGACGGTTTTGATGTTTCGGGTACGACCCGCAACGAATCGCTCTACACTATTGTAGTGGTACTGAATCGTATTTTGACTCTCTTTAAAAGCTGGAAATCCGTAGGGGGGAAGTTCTCGTTTTTTTATTATTCCTGGTCTTTTTCATTCCAGAGTGGTACTAATAGCAATTTCACGTGTGCCATTCATATTGAACTATAGTTGATTTTTGTATGTTTAAATGACTTTTTGCAGGTACGGTTAATTGTCCAACAGTGGCGTAACTATATCTGACTTAATATTAAAGATATCTAAGTATTTCATAGATATATCATGCAATTTTTTTATATTTTACCAACTTGGGTATTATAGATATACATGTGTGTCATAAAATATTCTTAGATGCTAAATTTTTATTATAATATTATCCCTTTATAAAATAAGTTCAAACCTGTGTACGTATGTATATATATATATATATATCATAGAACTATTTCCATTATTTGGTAATTCAGTCTGTACCACAGTAAAAATTGTACAGGATTGTACAAGGTCTTTTTTAAAGACAATCTTTAAAAAAGCCACGATGATGCCAGATGAGACTTTGGCGAAACTTCGCCAAAATAAAATACCTAACACGCGGGATACAACGCGAAATTTATAACAACACATCTGATTATAGCCGTGGAAATCTATAACTTCA
>WYDF02055038.1:0-11965 GCA_009867245.2 Adranes taylori
AAACGACAAGTAACATGTGCAAAATGGAAGCTACAAAACATCCACTTGAGATTTCTCCAACAATAATTCATAAAAATTTATAGATGAAAGAGCATAACAAAAGATAAGTACTAAATGGAGATAAACTAACTATTGAGTGAGTACATAACAGCAGAAGGAATTTGGTAAATATTATGGACAAGAAAGAAATTATAGTGGACGATGAAGTAAGATGCTATAAGAATTGCTGTGAAGCAAAAGAGACAATGTAAATATGAGAATTTGAGAAAACTTGTAAAGTCACACCGAAGGAGGGAAAAGGAAATCGGGAGTAAAATGAAAAATAGTATGTTGAAATGTAGCCGGTTTGAAAAGTAAAATTTGGAAAACTTAATTGCTAAAATAGTTAGTGACATATCTGATGGATTTGTATATATCGTGACAGAAGAATGAATTTGGCGAATAGTATGGACAAGAGAACAATAATAGTGGAGGTTGAAGCAAGGAGTAATAGAGTACAAGAAGTGCGATGGTGGTGAAGCTAAAAAGAGAAAATGCAAATTAGAGAAAACTTGTAAAGTCACGGCGGAGAAGGAAAAGGGCAATGGGAAATCGGGAGTAATATTCAAAATGGTATTCTCACAGCTAAATTTGGTGACTTACCAGTGATCTAATTACGACTTGCAGAGAGCACATTTAGTAGGCAACGTAGATAGTAGAAAGATTAATGTGTTTCTGCCTGTTTATTGCCTCCAAGCTATCTTTGTCTTTACTCTTATTTTAATTACGCACTTTTAGTTACCTTTGACACATTTTTTATACCATAGTTTTATCTCTCACATTCACACAATAAAACACAGTAAATACAGGGCCTTTCGCCAAAGCTATCAATCTACTTTTACTGCAGTTCAGTGAACGAATATTTCCATCAATATTCGATTGATCATACGGTCATCCTCCAGTTAGTTAAATGTCTTCGTCAAATAAATAAAAGCGGGAAGTAATTAAGAAAACTCTATTGTAACATAATGTAAGTAACAAATTGGGGATTTTTTAGATATCGTTGCCTCCACAACCACAAATTAATTATAATAGTTGTTTTTAAGCAGGTAATCATCGAAAATTACGAATCATATAAGAGAGACTACAAAGGTAGAAAAAATTGCGATGAACATTTTGGGTGGATGGCCATTTCTGGGTGGAATTTTTGGGTGGATAATGTAAGTAAACTATCTACACATGTAAGTAAATTATCTTCAATTCAATAAGTATTCAATCCGATAATCATCAATTCACTTCAGAATATACTCGATAAAATTGCTTACGCAATAACATTCTTGGTAAATAAGTCAACCAATAAAAACAAAATAAAAGCAAGCACAGCAAAAATAAGTTCAAATCATCAGCTTAAAAAATTGCGCATTATTTACAAAGAATAAAAATCAAATAATTCTTAACATTTGTGTCATTTCAATCTCGTAAACCTTCTTTTTGTCCTGTGATGTGCACCTCAATAGAATCTCTTTACATTAATGTTTTATCTAAATTTTATATACAAACAGATATATACAGAAAACAGGTATACTAATATATCCACTTTACTAATATATCCAATTTTACTAAATAATTTATAGTTTAAATAATTTATAACTGTGATTGCTTATAATTCTCAAGGTCAACTAGGAACGATTTGGGCTGATATATATTTGTAGAAAATAATTTAGACTACCTACTGAATAATTATAATATCTTCCAATTTACTGTTTACGACTAGCAAGAATTTAAGCTGTTGGGCTTTTGAAAACTACCACAGAACTGATTTTGCACGGTGATGCCCTTTGCTTATATTAACCAAGGATCAAACCCCATTCGGCCATGTTTTCCCGCCAGCCAATAGTTAACTAAAAAACTCTAAAACTGAACTCAGTTTTAATGATCCAATTAGAAAGCGTGTGAACAACTTTCCTAAGAAATATCTGAAGAGAATTAAAAATATTTCTTTGCTCGCAAAAGACGAATTAATCCTACATTCCTTATTGGTAATTAAATTAGCGAGCCTCGCTAGTCCGTGGCATTCTCCTTTTAAAAACTTAATTAAGAGGTGTGTCTTTCGGTACAATAATACATTAGCACTATATTACGACGTTGAATTCCTATGAAATGACATTATAGTCAACGGTCAACTCGCGTTTTTCTCATAACCTTGGACAAGGAAATTCTAGCGGGATTATATTGAAATGACACCTAATATTTATTCATTTTTATAATGTAAAAAATATTTTAAATTTCTCATGATTCCAAGTAATTCTATCTACAATTATCGCCTTTTATTACAATAGGTTTGTTTCCGAATTCTTTCATGAATACAATATCCATTTCTACTTTACACGTAAATTCATATATTCTCACAAAATTTAGAATACAAATTATTAAACAATAAGTCATAGGAAATTATCATTTTTTACAACGCAAGAACACTCGTTCTCTGAAGTTCAAGAAACATTATAGGCGTATCAAGTTTAAAACTTTTAAATATGTCTTTTTAGAAGTTAACTCAACTTATATTTCACATATTCAACCAATTTCGGTAATGAGAAACCATGTTTTCTAATTAGCACAAAATCATGTACAGTTAATCCCAAATTCTCTGACATTTTTACCTTTGACCGTATGTTGGAATGTAGTTCGTGCGAAAAGTAAATTTTGGGGAAAATAATTCATAAATTCCTTAATGATATATCTAGTGGATATATTTTAACAGCAGAAGGGATTTTACAAATAGTGTAGACAACAGAAACATAATAGTAAAGGTTATGGACTGAAGTAATAAAGTACAAGAAGAGTGGTGTTGGTAAAGCAAATGAAAATATCTAAATTATAGCAAACTTGTAAAGTCACGTCGTAGAAAGGAAAAGGCAATGGGGATTGAAAGTAAATATCAAAGTAGTATGTTGGAATACAGCTGGTTTCATGAGGAAAATTTGGGAAGCATAATTCATAAAATACTTATTGATACATCTAGTGGATATATTATAAACAGCACAAAGGATTTGGCAAATAGTATAGACAATAGAAAAATAATAGTAAATCTTGTGGAAATAATAATGGATGTTGTGGGTAATGGAGTACAAGAAGTACGATGGTGGTAAAAGCAAAGCTACGGTAAAAGCAAAGCTAAAAGACTTAAAGCAAAGCTAGTACTCTAAAAGTATATTAGAGAAAACTTGTTAAGTCACACCGGAGGGGAATCGGGAGTAAATTTCAAATAGCTGGTTTGAATAGAGAAATAAATGGCAATGAGGGCAAAAACTTGTTAAATCACGCTGGAGAAGTAAAAAGGTAATGAGGAATTGGGACTAGTACTCTAAAAGTTATTACTCTAAGAGTACTAGTACTCAATTGGGATGTAGACAGCTTGAAAACTAACATTTGGGGAAAGTAATTCATAAAATCCTTAATGATATATCTAGCGGAGAGGAATTGGTAAATTGGTAAATAGTATAGACAATAGAAACATAATAGTGGAGGCGGTATTACAGTGCAAAAGACGACTGGCTAAAGGAAGAGCAAAAGGGAAAGTGCAAAGGGGAAGGGTGAGGAGGTTAGAAGAGTAGGATTTAAGGAATATGAACAGTGAAAGGAAAGTATGGAGATATTTGAGAAAGAAGGGAATGGTAATGGGAATAAGAAGGAAGTGCGGCCTTGAATTAAGTGACTGGGAGATTAAGTGTAGGGATGAAGCGGTTACCGACATTAATTGGCAAGGATCCCCAAAGGGACGAGGGAGAGGAATTTGATAGGATGGATGTAGGGGAGGCGAAAGAATTGAGTGTGGAACAGGTAATGACTGAAATAGGGAGGATAAAAAGGGGTGGTGTAGGAGTTGGACAAGGAATCCACTGAGCGCTTGACTGTTTAATATTTTTTGTCAGATTTGGATAAGATGTTGATGAAACAACAAGCAGGTGAATTTATAATAGGAAATATGAAAATGTGGTCTCTTACCTATGCGGATGATATTGTATGTCTGGGTAGTAGCATGGAAGAGCTGAATGACATGATTGGGAGGGTTGAAAGGTACTTGGATATGAGAGGGCTTGATATGAATGTGAAAAAAAACAGTCTGTATTAAATGAGGTAGAGAATGTAGGAATGGCGTTTTTAAAATAGGGGTCAAATGTTAGGGATAGTAAAAGAGTATAAGTATTTGGGTTCATGCTGGGCCAAAATGCTTTGCGCAAGAGCAAATAGTTATGGTTACCAAAAAGGCGAGGGGAGCTATGAAGTGAATGAGGTTGGTATGGGAAAGAATGTTTGGTGATTCTGTGCGTATGAGGTAGTTGATTAAGGAGGTATGTGTGATCTGTATTATGATGTATGCTGCGGTGGTATGGGCGGTTGAGGGACGGAAGATGATTGAGAGGGTTCAAGTTGGATGTTTGAGAAGGATGTTGAGACTCGTCGGGAACACTTCGAATGAAATAGTCTTGCAGGAATTAGGGTAATATAAATGTTAGATGAATTGTGTGAAAAGGATGAACAGGTCTTGTGAAGGAAAAGGATGTGAAGGTTTTAGTTATTGCGAAAGAAGAAGAAGAAGGAAAGAAGAAGAAGGAAGGTTGGTGAAAGTAATTTATGCTGAAGGTTTGTGTAATGCAGGTAGGAATGTATGGGAAAATGAATGGTAAAGAGTAGAATGAATGTAAATAGGATGCTTGGTTGGTCCACGTTCAAATAGGTCGTGAAGATGGAATATATTTATGGTTTTTTTTTTGCAAACATCTACTGCAAGCGAAATGCGGACGTTTTGTTTTCTTCTGTCCTGTTGTTCTCTTTTTATTTGCACGGAATAAGTTTTGTCGAGATATTTTTCTTTAACGAACTTAATTTGCCTAGCGGTTTATATTATATAATTTGTTAATTGGTGATTATTAAATAATTTAATTAATTGAAATGAAACAAAATTGAAAATGTTATGTCGGAACATTCTTGGTTTGAAAAGTAAGATTTAGGACGTATCATTTATAACACGCTTAATCTGGTTAATATAGAAGCATACAAGGTTTCGAAATAATATAGGCCCTAACAAATAATAGGAAGGTTTAAACATTAATTCATCCTCAATAGCATCATTTTTTTCATATATATGATTTGGTACTCATACTCTTGTAACTTTAATCGCTAGCGGACAAATTTGAATTTGGTTCTTTAAATTTCCTTAACCAGACTAGGGCTCTATGGTCTATGGTCTTTGAAATTTGCCTCCGTACAAATAGGGTTTGAAATACTTAGGCGCCCATACGATGGGTAATAGTACGATGGGCGATGGTAGGATATTTAGATTCGTCATCATTTAAGGTATATGATGCATAACTACTTGGGTAATAGTTCTTTTTCTCTGGTAGGATATTTAGATTCGTCACCATTTAAGGTATGTGATGCATAACTACTTGGATTCCTTAAGATAGAACAACAACGACTGCTATATTTGAAACATCTGTCATAAGAATGAAAGGTTTCTCATAATCGAGATATTGTAATATAGGGCCATTCATTAGAATGTTTCGACAAGTTTCAAAACAATGTAAAACTCTTGATCGTGAATTATTTGAACGTTCTTCTTCAAACATTTGGCCATTGGTTTGGTAATGCCTTTTTTGATGAATATATTGCAGTAACCTATGAGGCGTAAGAAGATTTTAATTTCTTTAAGGTGGTGATATAGGATATTCTTTTATAGCTTTAATTTTATCAGGATTGTGTTTTACTGCCGAATGTGTTATCACGTGATCTAAGTTTTTCATATGTTGTCGATATATGAAAAAGATTTTTCATTTTAGATACCTCTGAAAACTTTATTTATGACACATTCAAAAGTTGCCCGGGACATTTTTGAGTCCAAGAGGCATTGTAACATACTCCAAATGACCTGTTTCAGCGCTAAATGCTCTTTTCTCTACATCATGGGGTGACATTTCGATTTTATGGTAACCTGAGGCTAGATCAAGTGTCATATAATAGTGTGTCTAATTTGCCTAAAAGCAAGTTACAATCGACTATTGGAAATTTATCATATATCGTAGCCAATAAAATTGTAGCCTAAAATCGAAAATATTGTAGCCAATCAAAGACTTTAAAAACCAGAAAAAAACTTATAATTGGCCTTATAGTAGTAGTTAATAACAAACAACAATTAATATAATAGCTACTGAAAAATTCTGCAGTGTTTGCGTACAAAGAGAAGATTTTATTAAAGAAATGCATCCCTCCGCTGAGAAGAGAAATATAAAAGAAATGCTAAAAAGTCTGCAAAAAGATGCAAATAATGTTAATCTATACAAGCTGTTTGTACCACTTTTGCATTTTTAAAATTACGTAAGGCAAAAATAAAAGTTAGAACGTTAAAAACAAATTACTTAACACCCCAGAAATTTTAATATGCATTAAATTTCTATTGTAATTAAGGATTTTACAAAATTTTATTTATACTTACTAAATTTCTTTAGAATATTTATGACCTTATTGATAAAAAAATTAGTTTATATAGAGCCTAATTAAAATTGACATGTATTATTTCTAAATTGTTTCTGAACTCTCATTTGTTGTTCTCTGATAAATTGTTTCCTTGGTCTCAATCTCTCGAATCAATACTAAAAGCGTATTATGTGATAGCAGATTATTAATAATGCAATTAGTTAATGATTGCAATAAGCAATTTTCTAATAAATCTCAATTCAATGAGTAATCCTCTACTGTGATATAATTTGAATAACCAAATCTAATTCAATCCTTCAAATATGTACAATTAAGCAAATCAACCAATCAATATAGTAACGATTAATTAAATCGATAAAATAAACATGAATTGGGAAATATAATTTCAATATTAATCGATATTATGAAGCGGTAATTCGCTCAAAATAAATTTTGCCACGTGAATTGTTTGATGCGGAAGCATTATTAAAGGACTTGCCGAAGCGTGTGGGAAAATATTTTCAATGGTTCCGATATTTACGCGCGTTATTCAGAAAGGATGCTGCGCTATAACATCTTTTGCCGACAAGATGCGGTGACATGATTTTATACATATATGTATGTGTGCATATTCACAAATAGAATATTTTCGTACCGGGCGATTTCTCTTGACCCTTTTGGTGTTTTCAACAAATTTGATTGGATGTTGGCTCTACCACTTACGCACTAAAAAGAGTATTCAACCCAATGCTTCCTTAAGCTATGGTCATGTGAAGCTAATAACATACCGTTTGGAAAATACAACTACTTATATTTCCGTCGCAAAAGCAATGCAACTTTTATCCATAGAAATCTTAAGGCACCAGGAAGAACTTTTTCTATTTGTCGGAAGTAAAACCTTCCTAAAGTTTTGCGGCAGAAGCTTCCTTCAAGTCATGCCTTTCTCGTGCTCGTCATTGGAAAATACCACGGGCCAGCTAACACGTCTGAAGCGACTCGTTCTCAGAAAATTCGCATAAAATCACTCATTCAAGATAGCATTCTTCATGGACAATTTGGGACTAGTGCTCTTTGGAATTGACGTGAAGTCATGAAGTCGCTCTATGCGAAGTCATAATTAATAATATAAACGAGCATTTCTATATGGTTTCAGACTTATTTTCACAAAAGTTACGTTAAATCAACATTAATTAATTCTTCATTTTTAAATAGACACAAAAAATAAAGAATCTACAAACAATATCTACGATCAAATCATAAACATCAATCTCATTCAACACAACCTATAGTTCTGCACACTTTTTTAATTTCTCATTTTTATTCTTCATTTCTCTTTCTCTTTTTCTCACATTTCATTTGTAACTTTTCCATCTACTATCCGTGTCTCCGATGCATAAACGAACCGCACGGCCTGAGAAGTAAAAGATTGCCGCAAGGAGTCGTTCACAAAGAACCACCGAAACCGAAACGAGCCCTAACAGGTCCTTTCGCCTACGTCGACCACGGATAAAATTCGCCCACGAACGCCGCGCTTTGTGGTAGAGCTACCAGAGTCAATTCCAGAACTAAATCAACCAGCAGATTCAACAGCATCTGTCGTTGCGCCACTCCCACCAACTCCGGGAAAAGGATGGGTCTACATAGGCATCCGTGAAGTTCACCGACGCCGGCTCTTTCAGTATTACTTCAAAAACGGCAAGTAAGATTCGGTAAACGTCATCCAATCATCCTCATCACACACATCTCCGTATTTCACATCTTCTAATGACTGAACAACTACCTAATAATCTTAACCATTTTCAGGCACCCAAGAACAATTAATAGTAATATCAAATTTACATCTGGTTCGATACCTTTATCTTTTACTAATGGAAAATGACACGGAACATCCTAACAATTTTTGCATTATAATTAGATTCACAACAATATAATTAGATTCATTTTAAGCAAAATAAAATCCCGAATAGAAGCATATATATGAAGTTATAAATATTAGAGAACAATAAACCTAACTATTTAAACTTATTATTACCTTTCTGTGTTTATCATATAAGAATTTAAGTACCTTATTACAATAATAAGATTCTAACCCAACCCTGTATAATCTCATGCACGAGAATTTTTACGTTGCAAAATAAAGAGAATAAAATATAAAAAGCAGTATGGTTTTGAAAATATAAACAAATTACGATCCTATTTTGGTAAGCACATCTATGTAACATATTTATCTGTTTTCTATAACCGGGGTTTTTGTAAGAAATAGCAATAGAATTTTTTGTGTCGGTCCCAAATATCAGCAATGGAAGGAAATATATTCTTTCAGGATTTCCTAATGGGACACGTGCCATACTTTCTTCCCCAGGGATAAGAGATTTCCGTTTAGGCCACAATTTTGTTACGTATTGATTATTTTTATCTCCGCGGTCCCATTTGCACAAAAGTAGCAAAATTTTTTGTATCCAAGTTGCAAACCAAGCACTAAAGAACAATTTTCAAATCACCACATATACACCATTTATATTTTTCATATTTCATTTTCTCTAACACTAGTTTCATACGTGTCTTTCATATCAGCGGCATGCCCAGTAGGTATTCATGGAAGTTTATTGTCAACATGTAGCAACACAGCTTTGAAACTAACTTTGTAAAAGTCTACAAACATGCGCCATGCATTTAACCGATGCTGATATCCAACAGTTTACTTTACAGAAGAAGTTGTATTAGAAAAGACATTTCCATTTTATTCACAAAAGTAGTGTTTGAAATCACTATAACGGTTACGATAACTAGTTATTCTAACATCTTTATGGAGTAGATTCCATTCGTCGAGTTTAGAAGTTAATATTTCACATTGCTCTTTAGACAGGTTTAAATCCCTGATGATGTCTTTAGGTTCTTGTTGATTTGGAAACTAAGGTTCTGATGAACCACTTACTTCATATGTAGGATCACTTCTGTTATCATCTACAACATTTTCCGTTTCATCTTCGTCAGAATCAGAGCAGCATAAGGCTATATTACCATCATATACTGGTATAGGCTACTGTACGCTGTGTAAGACGGATCTCATTGCAGATAGCAAATTTGGATAGTTAATTCTATGTTTTATTTTAGATGTGATTCCCTTAATCTTTGTTTATCAAAAATAACTATCTGTTAAGTGATCTATCTGCTCCCTCTAAATAAAAGAAATTGCAAACGGCAGTGGAAGTCCGGTGTGTAGGGGAAGTCCGGAAGAGTCGAATCCCCTTTCTATCTAAAATGCACAAAAATATAACTATGACTTGAAACTTGACAGCGCAATAACGAATGCAAAGCTTTGGTACATAGGTACCATTTTCTAATGTCAAAGTTAAAACAAGAGCGCAACAATTGCTGAACGAATTAAATAAGTTGTCAGATAAATAAGTATTAGTCCAAGATAAATAAGTCCACAGGTGCAATGAAAGCAGCCGTCGTTAAAGTCAAGGGTCGGAAATCAAGGATGATTAACGTCAGCCGCTTAAAAGCAGCACCAAATAGGGTTGGTGACCCGTAAGAACAACGATGCCAGTAGCAGAAACGAACGAAAAACGAATGATAAAAAAACAACTATCAGCTGAGTCGAAAAAGAGTCGATGAGGCAGCCAACAACAACACACTTCTTCAGTCCGACGCGCCCGAAGTATGGACAGGAAAAAATAGTTTTGAAATATTTTTGAAAATATGTTTAAATACTTTAATACTTAAAATTTTTATATAATTTATATATATATATATTAGGTCAAATACAGCTTTCATCAATGAACAAAGGAAGTAGAGTGAGGATGAGACCTTCATGCTCCATGGTACTTTCGCTTAAAGATGTATGAAACATTTAGAATAATGAAAAATAGTAAGCAGTGAGTTATGTGGATTATCTGGATTACGATCTGGATGCTCCTTAATATCTTGCAAAAGCTATTAAGCGGCCAGGACTAAAGTTAATCTGTACAAGTTATTGTGAATGTAACATAAAATAGTTCTGAAGTTGTTATATGAGCTTATCCTGCATCCCAAGTTAATAAAGCTACCCTCTCTAATCAGCAGTATCAAGCGCAAGAGACATAAGATGAATTATAGTTTAATTTATAACTTACAAAGATTTCATCTAATTCAAAAACATATCAATTATATTTTTATCAACAGATATTTTAATAGTAGAATTGTGTATTCAAACAAATTAGCAATCTACGTCAAATATATAAACAACTAGTTCGTTAATATTACAGATGCGTGGATAAGGCAATAAAAATCAGAACTTAAATTAAAGTATGCTATCGAAGTGCTAACACAATATGTAACACAACAGGGTAGATGACGATTTTAAGGTCGAGTGAATGACCATTTGAATTATAGTCATATTTAGTTTAAACAAAATCATGTAAAAGACTGAATTATTATACGTTATTTGAGTTTTATATGTTAAGAGTTTATTATTTTTGAGGAATAAATTAACATTTACTAGTTAGTATTAGACAGGTGTGTTTTATTCAGCTCATATCGATCTAATGGTAGGCTTCATAGTACCCTCCTGTTACCCTCTTGTTACGAGCCACAACAATGTAACATACAACTACCCTTTTGTTCACCTATCATGTAGACATTATTCATGTAGACATTATATCATGTATGCAATTATATTTTATAATGCCAATATAAGTGGAGGGGATCAAGCATATCTAGTGTTCTTATTATATGATGATTTGGAAGTGTTCTTATTATCTGATTTATATGATTTAAATAGTGCAAGAATGTTTTTCCAAACTTTTGATGACGACTGTGTATAACTCGTACGACTGTGTATAACTCGTAACTCGTACATGTTTTACCAAGATGTAAGTCACAATAAATAAACTTTAATTAATATTACTATAAACCTTGCACGATGCTTTATTGATCAGGTAAGATCACAATCTTTTTATTGTAGAAACTCTGTCTTGACAAGAAGACAAGACAGAGTTTCTACAATAGTGAAATTTTGAGCAAATAGTGTCGATCACATACCTATAGAAAAAAGCTAGAAAAGCGCAAGAAATTTTCTTGTAAAAACTATGGAATAGCTTTATGTGTTCTTTGCTTCACAACTAACCATATAGAAATAAATTGCATTTTTTCTAACTAACGTGACTTAAATTTTTGTGTTTTATTAAAATAAATAAATTGTGTCAGAGTAAAATTACAATTTATTCTTTTACTATTAGGCCAATAGATCACAGTTTTCCAATACAGGGCTATTTTTTCCACCTATTTTTATAAAAGATATAAATGATAATTTTTTCCCAATTTTCCCGCAAAATTCCCGATTTTGGTATATAAATTATTCTTATAGTAGGAAATATTAATTTTATAAAATTTCATGATACGATTGTAGATTCACAACTATTTATTTCAATTCTTACAAGAAATTTTATACATATTTATATATATATATATATATATATATATATATATATACTAGCGGATACCCAAAACCTCGTTTTTCCCCGCGTGG
>WYDF02055049.1:0-11965 GCA_009867245.2 Adranes taylori
ACCTATACGTACTCGTACGTATATGGTATATGAAAGTTAAAACTCAAAACATTAAAAGTAAATAACTAAATATTACACTATACCGGAATTAGAGGTAAATCATAATCATAGTTTTATGTGTTATGAAGATGAGAAAAGATTAAATGTATATTGTTTACATATTTTTAAGACAAATTCCAGTGGCATTTCAATATTCGTGAAAGTAGATATATGCAGGTATCGTTTCATATTACAACTAGAGCTGCACTAAAATCGCCCGCCCGGTTCCTAGTCCGGTCTCGAGAGGGCCATTAAAAGAATTAATGCCTCTAGAATCCTTAGGGCTTTAGAATTCTTAGGGTCCCAACAGCCCGAAAAACCGTAAAAGCTTGAAAAAATAGTTTTTTTTCAATTTACGTGAACTGTAGTCTAATTTACAGTTTAAATAAACTAACGTACTATAAGCGCTCGTTTCGGTGTTTACCTCCTCGTCAAGTACGTCTCTGTTTAATCTTTATGCATCAACCTGGCATTATGCTACAGACTTATTAAAATAATAGTTATATAGATATCGACTCGTACACATTTGTTCACTTGATAAAGAATTCAATTTACGTAACTGTAGATCTTATTTGAAGTTTCAATATACTAACGTACGACGAGCGCTCGTTTCAGAATTTCGCTCCTCGTCAGTCACGGGTGTGTTTAATCTTTATCCATCAACCTGACAATATGCTACAGACACTAGATTCAAAAAGGGTGTATTGTTATGGATATCAAATTATTTGTGAAAATTGGTATGCCACGATATACGCGCGTACCACCTTGTGCAAGAGAAACAAGTAAGGCTGCAGTGAATGCATTAGTTTCCGAAACTATCTAGCATACCTAGACATAACCTCCAATTATCTACAACATGCCGTTGTGATTCCGTCCATACCACACCCATTTGCCCACTGATCCCATATTTCCTTTGAATTTCCACTACTTCTGCGCATTCTCTCTTTCTCATCCATACGATATCTATTACACTTCCCTTGGCCACACATCTCAATGTGCCAATGATTCTTAAGCCTGCCATAAAAAGTATATGGAAGCAAAAATGCGACTGCACATTTTGATCATGTGATCAAATTTTATGCTACGAACGAAGCTCTCGAAATTGAAAATTACCTGCAACCTATGAATGCGATCCAATTTCTTGTCCCACCCCTGATTCGTATTAGTATCATAACAAATCAGGATTGATATTTCCCACGAACGAGTTCCATTGCATTCACTACATGTGATTTTGAAGTTTGAATTTCGCGGGTGTTGTTCGCAGTACAAAATTTGATTACATGATCAAAATGTTCAATCGCTTTTTGTACCCATGTACGTCTTATGGGAAGCTTGGTCTGGCGTCCTAGTTAGTTTATGGTCAATGATCAAAAATCGATGAAACCGGAACAAATATGTCCGTTGATTTTCTGCCTCATGTATGTTGTACTCCCATTGGGAATCTACTTGCAGTATTTGTTTCTTTATTATTGTAATTTATAGTTTCTTCATTATAGTTGAAAGATTTTTCATCCAGCGATGATACCATCTTACTACAAACTATAAATAGTTTAAGTGATATGATAAAGGATCCGGAATATGCATACCAAGCAATTAACCTAAAAATACCTTCAAGGTAAGTGAAACAGCCAAGCTAACGTTAAATAACGGAACATCTACACTTCATATTTCAGTGTTTAACTTTAACGACTGCATTTTTGAATTTTTACATTCAATTAATATGTCAAAAAAGCATGTGTACAAGTTTATTTTAGTGTACTATAGTCAACGGTTTAGTAACTTTGCGAAGTTCTTTATGAATTGTCTATAGTATCCCAGGAAACCTTTAAATTGTTTGGTATTCTTAGGAATTGGAAATTTGATAATGGCTCTGGTTTTGCCAGGGTTTGGCTTATTGTCTTCCGAAGTAACAACATGACCGAAATAGTTAACCTCTTATAGATTCATATTTCTCTAACTGAATTTGTAGACTGAATATTCGTAATCAATCAAAAACAACTGTGAGCTCATCTATGTGCTCTTGAAGAGTTGTGGACCAGATAATCATGTGATCGAGATATACTGTACAACATTCGTTAAGAAATCCAAGTAAACTCATACTGATTACATCTACACCTCATATTACAAATCTGATTCATTCACCACACCATCCACATCTAAAACACCATTTTTATTCATCTTTTACTTTCATCCACCATTATCTTTTTGTTATTCTTTGTCATTTTCATCATTACTTCGTCCCAGAACTTATATTTCCCGCATTATTGCAACACAGTCTCTCCCAGTGTTGAACCACTATCATGGTTCATGGTCAGATCTATCACCTCAGTTACTATTGAAGAAGCAACGATGGGATATGAGATGGATGCAACACTTCGAAAATTACCTCAGTATTCGAACATACAGCATTTAAAACAACTTACATTTCGCAAAACTATACATAGAATAAATTGATTTGTTTATAGACTTTGTGCCTTATGCAAACATGACGACCCAGCGTTGCGCGAACGTGCATTAATAGCGTTGCGTATATTTTGCGAAGCGTCGACATTTGGTTGTGAAGCAATATCAGGCGATCAAAATTTATTGGCAACAATTGTTCGATGTGTCGAACCGAGCGTCGAAAAAGATGAGGCCGTCATACGACGTGCCGCCGAGTGCATTGAAGCGATCGCTTTTTATTGGAAAAGTAAGGTTATTTTAATTACGATATTGTAAAACAACAGCTGTGGATTAATATCTACCGATTTAGATTATGGTTCATCCACAAACTATCTTTCATGTACGATAATAAAGTCGTGTCATATGATTATTGAGTGCAACTAATCTTACCTGGTGCATTAGTATAACAAGTAAAGGATATCTCGGCAATTACGCGTCAATTGTTGAGTCCGCCATATTTGATTGTTTCGTAATTAATGCAATATTAACGAAAATGACTCGGTGCATTTTAGAACAATGTGCGTTAATAGTGAATACCCATTACAAACACGAAGAAAATTTGATAGTACCGATTCGCGTTATATGTACATTTTGGGATGCATAAATGACCATTGCGGCCTGCTATGGAAAATTTGATTAACAAATTATACGACGTTTTCATAAACAGATGACAGAGTCCTTAGCCGTTAGCGCATCCAAAGGTCGGTTGAAGACAACGCAGATGAGAGTGTAGTGCCGCAGAACAACCAAATACCAAATTTGCAGCTTCACGCTTACAAGATCCAGTTGACTAAACAACTGCAGCATACTGACCATAAGAGAGCTAACTGAATCTTGGAACAATTACATGGTGAAGATGTATTCCAGGAACAAAATCGTCTTTAATGACGAGGCTCACATTCACCTCAACAGCTTCGTTAACAAGTAAGATTTTCGGATTTCTAGAGATAAAAATCCACATGCCCTGCAAGAATTTCTAATGAATTTTGACAGTTTGGTGTGCAACCCCTGGGCAAACGAAATGACCATCCAGTATTTTTTCAAAAATGATGATGATGCGTCCGTAATGGTCAACCGCGATCGTTACCGGGACATATTGATAAACTTTTTTTACAAGAATTGGATGAAATGGAAATAGCTGGAAATGTGGCTTCAGTAGGATGACGGCACCACTTGGTATACCACACACAGGTCATGTTATCTTTAGTTTTGGAGACCACAACTAGCCTGTTTGAATTTTTTCCTCTTGGGATTTTAGGAAAGTAAGGTCTATGCGAACTGATCTGAGATAATTTGAAAACTCAAACAAGAAATTAGACGAATAAATTAAATACCTGACAGCAGGCCAGCGATGGTCATTTAACCGACATTTTATTTCATATGTCAAAAGATATCAATAATCTATGTAAAACAGAAGGCAATAAATTAATGTTGTTTTCAATTTATTTAACCTCTTGCTGAGACAGACCTGACAAGCAGTTCACATATATACTAGGTGGCGCAACAGTCCTCACTCAATTTCCTAAGATAATAAACTTTGTAAATAAAACGAATTACTTCTTTTTGCCGATTAGGTTTATTTAGATGATGCCCCGCAATTCGATAGCCAGCCACCGTAATTAATACACATTCAAGCTCGTTTCACAATATTTTCCATAACTTTTAACAAAAGTTTTGGCGATAGATTCTGTACTTTCCGTCAGATATTTTCCTTTAACGCCATTAACTTCACAATAACTCAAAGAAAGAAGACTGGAACGGTCAAATCGGGCGATTTGATGGACAATGTATGTGCAAAGCGTCAAAACGAGAGATCAAGCGGCTAAGATAGGCTTCCTTCAGAATGTTCACTATCACCCATGTAGTATGTACAGTTGCACCATCCTGCTGGAACCACATGTTCTCCAAAACCAATTTATCTATTTACGGAAACAAGAAGTTATTGATCATGATTTTGCAGCACTCACCAGTTACAATTAGAATATTATTGACGACGTCCTCCTAAAATTATACCTATCACCTATCACCTTTTCTCCGTAAACGACGTACCAAACGGTGACATTGAGAGGAAGTAAAGGCTCTTTGTGCAATCCACAAAAATGTTCAGTGCCTCACTTATTCACCTATCCCAATTGATGGAAATTCGCCGTACCGCTCATGACAATTTTCTATGGGAAATGATCCTCAGTTGAGGTTTTGAAGGCGTTGTTTAAAAGTTACATGTGATTAAAGGTCTGCAGCCAATGGCTGGCGAACTGTTTTCCGTTTGTAAGGAAACATCTTCAAGTATTTCACCAAAATTCGTTGTAAAGACGCGCAATTACGTGCTCCGTCATCTCATTGATGTTTGAAACCCCTCTAGAACATCTGCAACCACAACAACTGTATTCTAGACTAAACGAATGCTGCGGAGTCAGCCAGGTTTGTATGTTTCCCGTATTGACCCAGTATTTTCACTGCGTGTAGCTTAACGCCGCAGTGTTTGTTCAGTTGGTACCATATTACCATGGACTCAATGAGCCGAAATCACGTTGAGCCGAAATCACCAACCGATTATTTATCAAAAGCATTAACGTAATTATTCCGTGTTCTTGAGGAATCTAACAGTCCATAGTTTGTCTGCTTCTGTTTACTTTGCAATTGTCAAACTTGCGACGACATAAGAAGCCATTAATTGGAAAATACATCATCTTCCGATATAATGATGATTATTGCGCCACCTAGTAGTTAAATTTTAAAGTGTTACAAAATGCGCCCAAAGTTATATTTTTAGCAATTGATATTTTGGTTGATAATCACTTTGTGGAAGGTCTTCTAAAGATAATATCGGATTCAATATTTGGAAATACTAACGTTTTACCAATCCATTTGCGGACGATGCAATCGCTCATGTATTGTGAAGGACTGAATATTGCGTTGGATCATAAAGTGTATCCCATATTGGTAATATAACTATTATACTAATCTGCCATTAAATAGATAATTACATACTCCTCCCCTGTCTAAAACTAGAATCCAATTTCAGATTATTTGATAATCAAAAAAAAAAAGGAGTAAGTACGAATATATGTCAGATTTGACAGTAAAAGTAACAGTTAGTGAATTAAAAATAATTTCAATTGTAACATCCTACTTCTGAAGCAAAAAAAAATGATTTTGCCATCTTATTTGTATAATGAAAATGTTACAGTGAAAACAGTGGTTTTCAACGAAAATTGACAAATTTCGAAAATTTCTAAATTTTTGGCTGCAAATACTCGAAAGAAAAGCAATTTTATGAATCAATGCTTCGTAATAGACAATCTGTAGATTTTCTTCGCTGCTTATATTTTGCCATGCTTATATTTTGCATTTCAACATGTGATATGTGAATGAGACGTCTTTCAATTGCAATGAAGGAAAACTCGATAAATACCTATTGAAATTCATACCAGTCCTCTGCTAATGCTGCATGTATTGTTTCATTCCAATTAATCATTCTGGTCCAGGTCGCATTCATAAATTCCTTTGCATTAAATAGAATTGGGCCAAAAATCCATAATGGTTCCAAAAAGCTTCCAAACGAGCTGTCTGTGGAAATAACGCTCCAAAACACTGCAGCTAATCGGCTTATTGTACTTTCCTCCATCGATTGTTATACCAGTCCCATATATCTCTGTCTTGTAACAGTTTCAATATTTCCTGGTGCGACCTTTTTTGACCTCTACATCCTATCTTGCCTATTCGGATGCCAATAATGTGTATGGTTGGGTTCTCAGCCCACCACAACCTTTACTTACCTTATGGCAACGTCTCGCCTGATACTTCAGTTGGGTACATATTGGAAATTGATATTAAATATCCTAAAGAAATTCCAATGAGTACAATGATGTACCGTTCCTAGCTGAGCCAATGAGTTCTAAAATTTAAACGATCGAAATGGTTAGAACAATACATTTCGTTAAATACCACTATGCATCAAGCAGCAGCTAATAGTTTTGAGAAGGATTTCTATAAGCTTATGAACAATGTAATTTTTAGTCAATTTATTGAGAACATAGAGAAAAGAAAGCGGTGGAGTCGTTCACTATACAATTTGAGCATTTGAACTATCTTGTGTTACGTACTTTTCAGTTATTCAAAACTCTTTAGAGTTACTTCGGTAATCAAACTGTAATCAGTTACCATCATTGAAATTTGATGGACAAAAGGTTTCAAATTATCAGGTGGTATATCTTTTATATCAGTGGTATATCTACCCAATTTGATAGTCAACTTTTTTATCGTGTTTTAAGGACCAAAAACCTACTCTAGGTATTGTGACGGATTGGCGTTACGACTGCGCGTCGCTTCGCCCACCAGCAAGAAAACAGTGCAATTGTCGATTTACAAGCAAAACTGTGGGTTCCCTCCAGGCTCTCTGGCGCTGCGTTAGTTTTACTTCGGAGGAGCCTTTCATTGGGTTACACAGCAGACGAAGTCGGCCTTTTCAGATTGTTTGGCCTTCGCTACCATTTCACGTTTTAGTATAATTTCTGCTTTAAGAGACACACTAATCAGATTACAGTGCCGCTTACTTTCTTGTTTTGCGTATTATCCGCATCTTGTTGCTGACCATTATTACATGGATGTAACGAGATACTTCGCTCCACGTCTCTTGAGTTTAAGCATTGTTTGTAGCAAAGTGTTCAGGTCTCAGACTATTTCTAGTTTCCTACACACCTTTGTTATCTCCATTTCCATGGAAGGCAGCTGAACAACGTATGTTTTCGATGTTGTCCAGTGTGGAGCAGCAATGTTTGCAAGTTAGTGATGCAATCTTGCCGGCCTATGCAGGCTCGCCGCAAAGCATCCATGCGCTGTGAATGTTTAGCTCACTGTGATTGCAATTTACCCATTTGCGAAGATTGCGGATGAGTCTTCTGCTCTAAATTCTCTGTAATCCTCTGTAATCCATCCTCGAACATTCCTCTTGTCACCGGCGTCTGTCTTGATTATATTTAATTTTTAAAAACCCTATGGTGGGTATAAAAAACGATGAGACAATTGCGGTCCCTAGAAATCGGAACAATGTGGTAATATATTATATACAGTAATAGAGGAAGAACAGATCCCTGAGATAAAGTGTCTTCTATTTTCCTTTGGATACTGCGATTGGATAAGTGTGACTGAACCAGTTTAATTAGAGTGGAATGAAATATGTTCAGTGTATGGAGTTTGCTCATTTCTCCAGCATCCCAGACTTCATCAACAGCTCGGGTGATGCCCAGAAACACTGCCAATGCTCAGTGGGCGCTGTTTAAAGCGCAAGTGAAATAGTTGAAATTTTGCAGTGTGTCGCGCATAGAATACGAAGCCCTAAAACCAAACTGGTTATTTTGTAGGATTTTATTGATTTCGTATGTGAGCTCTGATTATTCTTTCGACAGTTTTACCTATCAGATTGAGAAGTTTTATTAGACGTTATAAGAAGCGTTTTTTTGGATCTTTCCAAAGTTTGGAAATCATGGCCGATAGATAAATCCGACACAGCGTTGAGGAATATCTTAATAGAAGATACTGGTTTAAAATATTCCAAATAATTTTTGTTGTTTCAAGCAGGATATTTTTAGGATGCAGCAAGTTAAATTATTAATTCCCGCGGGCTGTGCCAAATTTTTATTTAAACAATTTAGTTATTATGTTATGCATGCATTGGTGTCTGTATAATAAACGTAAATAATATGGTTTCTTCCTGTAAAATATCTCCAAGAGAAGAAGACATTGGAAATGAAGTTTTAGTTCTAGAAATTGATAAAAGGTAACCGATTCGTAACCGATGGCGCAGCCGAAATTTGATAAAGTGAATTTGATATTTGTAGTTGTTACGGTTTACTTGTTACAGAAGTAATCAAAGCAGGATTGTAATTTGTTTATGACCACTCTACTGCTTTTTATATTTTATTCTGTAACATAATTTGCTCTTGCATGAGATGCAGGGTTGGGTTAGGAATTCGTTTTCTAATTTGTATAATAAAGTTCGTAGTTTCTTATATGATAAACACAGAGAGGCAATAGCAAGTTTCAATTTGGTTTATTGTTCTAGATCTATAATTTCAAAAATATGCCTCGAAGCGCGATTTTAAATGAATGACAATAATGTTGATTCTAAATTCTAGGCTGATCCAATTTCTAGGCTGATCCATATCTCTTCTTCCATTCAAAAAATAAAGCAAATAAAGCGTGACGAACTAAATATGATTGTATATATTATATTGTATTAGATTTATTCATCTATGAGTACGGCTCTGGAATGAACTTCTCCTTTGTACCAACGGCGTTGAAGTTGACTGGATTAAATAATTGATTCTTGGTTGCATAATACGTAGATGAAGTCGAATTGAACATTGGCAGCCATGTAGAACTTTATCGATGCGCACTAGTAGTATAATTTTTGTAGTTATGCGCGGAGGTGTAATAATGCATTGAAACGGTATGATAATTGACTTTTTGCTGTTGGATAATTATGCTGTGGATATTGACTACTAATTGGCGTTGACGGAATGAATTTTCACCTCTGCAGAAGTACTTAAACTGGCGTCAATGACGGCCCTTGTCTCTGCAACCGGCTGGTGCTCACTAGGTAATGTCTTCTTCTGTTGTTGCTCTTCATAATTTGCGTCGATGTCAAGGACAATGGGAAATAATAAAATGAGAATAAGAGTAGAAGAAAATGATAATTATTTTGGAATCGAAAGATTCAGCAAAAGATGTGTCGTCTGATACTTAACCTTTTATTTGTTTCGTAGAAGTTTCGTACAAGGCGAATTTTATTTTGTAGAATTTTAATTTACATATTTCAATTATTCGTAGATTTAATATGTTGTTTGAATATTTTAAATTTTACTATAACGCTTTAAGATCAGATTAACTCTGGCTGCGATCATTCTCGCTGACCAAAAGGAATTGACTAGACCTTATTTCAGAATTAATGCTTTGGACTAGCAGATTGGGTTCACGCAGCAATCCAAAGACAACAACTCGAAAATTGCATCTCTTCTTATTCTGACCTGGAAGGCTCCTTTTATGCGAATTTTCTGGGAAGGGAAGCATTCGTTGAGCTGTAGTGTTTTGCATAAACCAATGGTTTTCGACGGCGTCTGCCGCAAAAAAGGCGGAACTAGAAAGAAGCCTCTGCTACAAAATTTTTAGGAAGGTTATACTTCCGGCCAATCAAAAGTCTCTTCCTGATATATATGACGTTAAGAAAATTTGATACGTAACGTGCCAAAAGGGTAAAAAGCTTATCGAACATTTAAAAAACTATGGTATGATGAAATTTCCTAACCGAACTTGCGTAAGCCGACAAACGAAAAATATACGTTAAAAACAGTTGCTTCATAAAAAAACTAGCCATCGTAAAAGAAATACATAAATCGTAGATCTTAAAATATATGACAAATAAGATCAAAAGGAGTCGTTCGTCGTTTCAGTAAGTATAAAGCTTTTGCCGCGTTCGTATGCCGCCGGCTTCCTATTGGCTCGTGACCTGATGTTTTTTTATTTGTATGTAGGTTATAGAAGCTGTCGGCCTTAGATCTTAACAGTTTTCTTCTTGGCTTTTATTTCTTTACATTTAATATTATACAGGATGGTTTTTATATATATTTTTTCTTCTTAGTTTACTGCTTTACTTATGGTTAATTGATTGATTGATTAATATATATTAGATTACATTTAATTATACATTTTATATTTCTTTAATGAATCAGATTAGTCAATTTAGATATATATTATTAGAGGATCTCTCATTTAATTTATGATTTATTAAGGAATTGCTTATTGCGATTATTAATTAATTGAATTAATGAGAATCCGATGTCATAGTAACAGAAGCAGAAACAAAAGTGATTTGATAAAGCTTTCTATGGTGAATTTGAATATACAAACTTTTAAATTTTTTGCACAAGGTGTAAAATTTACATCGTTATTAAGCTTTAGTTCCAAACTAGATAAACGCAGTAATATTACGTCTATTTATTTTTTGGTTTTCAATTTGAAGAACGCATATTGTCCAAATTTTTACAAAATTTGCAAACAAAATCTTAAATTTTTCAAAAACCAGATTTCAAAAACGCACATAACCGCGACGTCTTCGACGTCATTTTCTAAATAACTTGGAAATGATTAGAAAGTCATCGTGATTTTCTAATAATTTTGGTTGACGCAGCCGTATTTTGAAAAGTGATAGTCAACAGAACATGTCGCGTGAGAAGTCATTTGTGTGCGCAAAAGCCTTAAGATAGCAATAATTTTTCGAAATTTTTCAGACGACTATAATAAGAAATACATCAGACGAAGAAATTTTGTCTGAAGTACTGAAATGTTTTCAAGTAATTGTATCAAAAGAGCGTGGCAGGAATATGGCGATAGAATATAATTTGTTTCAAAAAATTAAGAAATATATCTATGATGAGGTAAGCTCCACTAATTTTGTTTTCTTCAATGCTAAATAATTCTAGGAGGCTTACTGTGATATTTTAATTATTCTATTTAGCTGTTAGTTGTATATATTGATACTCTAGTAAAAAACTGCGAAAACTCAAAAAGTAGTATTTTGTGAAGAGTGCTGGAAATGCAGTAAATCTTTTAAGAAAATTTAACAAAGAAATGCCGCAATCCTGAAGAAATTGTACATATGCTTTTAAATAGACGTTTGTCTAAGAGTGTTTTACACCGATCAGAAATTTATATGCAAGAAAATTCAGCTCTAGTACAAAATATTTTTGAAATTGTTGTAGCAGTTTTGAACTAGAGCGGGGGTCTCCAACTTATGACGCGTAAACACCACCAATCCTAACCGTGTACTAGACATGCCATATCCAACCCGCTACAGTATATTGGTTTTATGAGCTAACTAGATCTTGCAGGTCAGAGTGGTCCTTAGAATGAAAAGTTTGGAGACCCCTAAACTAGGATATTTATATGGTGTCGTTCATGTTAGAGGGATGAAATGCATACACCAGTGATATTCGTGCTGATGCAATTATCTGTGGATTCAAGATTATTAGCAAAATTTCATCTTTTGGATGATATAATCGATCGATTGTTGGGATTTGCGAGAAGTTGGCATCACGAAGGCAAACAAATGGCAGCTATCAAAGTAAGATATATAAAATCCATATTTTCATATACTTTCTAACAAATGTCATGGAGTAATTTTTTAACCTGAAGTCTAGAGGGTTATTTAAAGTTGATAACATGAATAGAAGCAATATCTTTAAAAGCAGATAATAAATATAAATAAACACAATAAAATAATTCGATTATCAAAATTGGAAAAGAGAGGCAGCAAGAGATTTCGTAACAAGTAACAAAATTACTTTGGAAAAACTTTTAATTAATAAAATCAATAATTATGTAGTACAGCTAAACACGTAGAAAAAACGCGCTTAAGAGGTATGGTGCCCAGGCCACCATTAAAATTATCAAATATTTCTCCTCTTTTCCCCTCACTAACGTATAT
>WYDF02055060.1:0-11965 GCA_009867245.2 Adranes taylori
ATTTTCTACTTTACTCTGTGTGAATTACGAAAAACGCCGGTAGGGGTCAAATAACCCAACTCATTTGGGTAAATAAATTATGACCTGATAATGGATAGTCGTTTTACGACGGGTTATCATCTACTTTTCAAATATTCTACTAACGTTGCATGTATACAATTACAGAGTTCTTTTCGTCTCAATTGAATTGGCAATTTCTTCTACGTGTAAAAAAATCTTTTCTATTTCCATTTTATTATATATATTATATATTACAATGAATTTCAGTCTTTAAAAATTCATTACTATTTATTCAATTGTAATGTATTAGTATAATATTTTATCGTTGTTAGTAGCTTAACAGTTTTCAGATCAAAACATAATCAATGGGGGCGAAAGTATTAAATGAAAATAAAATTTTAGAATATTTTCTTTTTCAAATATACTTGAGAATGTTTAAGAATATATAATTTGAATAATTCCACTATTTAATTTGTTCGTTATAAGATGTTTTCTCAAATTAAATTGAGGTGTGACAAATTTCTCTAGATAAAAGCAGTAAAAGTTTTCAATGTACCTTAGTTATTGTACATCGAATTATAGCTTTCAATAACTTTTTTATACTCGCATCTATTAGTGTTCGCAAGAAGGATAAAACGTCTCAACGCAGTCGAAGAATTGGTGGTCAAGAGAAAAGCGATGTAATTTCTCACATGACTCAGTTTTCCGTCCATATATTAGAAAGAAATCATTAAAAAACTAATTTGAATAATATATGTTCAATAAATACGAGTGGGACACATGAAATTTCTTTGCACCAGGAAAATATATCGGAAAAAAGTTTAGTAGACCGTCTCTCGGAATTTGCCCAGTAATTGATAGGTTCAGCACAAAAAGTTTATTTACAATATGCGTATTTTATTCGTTAATTTTTATTGTTAAAATAATGACTGATGCATTTTAAAATGTTAGTAGAAATTATTTTGTTATAAAACTCAATTGAGAAACTCAAACACCTTTAAGTCTTTTATTGACTTGTTATTTGATATAACGCTAACTAAATATGAATTTATTGAATTATTGTAAGTAAATTGTATCGCTACATTCTTTCTAAGTTGTATTTTAATTCAGCCTTTGACTATGCATTATTTAATAAAGTTGATGTTTATTTTTGTCATTTAAATTTGGGTTTTTAATTTAATCAAAATCGAATTAGTTGTTAATAGATTTCTTTGAATTTGAATGTGTTGTTAAATGTGTTTTATTAAATGGAAAAGCTTATAAATCCCCTTTAATTATGGTCATATGTGTTTAATAAAATGTACTGTTGTAAGTTGATTACTTTTCTATATCAATTCTTTGCTTAAATTCTTATGCGCTTTATTTTACGGATCGTATTTGCTTAATTAACGTTGAAACTCAGATTTAATCAAGCAAGGGCTGTAATGATTATTGTATAATTATAGAGTATAGCTATCTTTTGCTCTCTGATTCCAGTTGGATTAGATGGGATGGAACTGGAAGTGGAATTTATTTATCCAGTTAAGCCCTCTTCAAAATTCTGGAACGTGATAGAAACCCACGATCGAGGTCTCATCATCCGGGTTTATCTTGTGTTATCCCAGTACGCGAAGAGCGCGAGTTGGATTTTGTTATATAACATATAATATACCTTAAGAATTGTATGTTAATAAGGTTCTAAAAATCACTACAAATAACGTTAATGATGAACTAAGAACAAAATGAAATCATATAAAAATGATGAATCATGCAATACAAAAATGAATTAGGTAAATATAAATATAAAAAAAAAATTTTTTAATTAGAAGTTTTGACGTTCAGGGCCTAAAGTTCACAGAGTGGGGGGGTTGTATCGAACGCCTAAAATAATACTACATATATTAACTTCTTAGATTCCAATCTAAATATCTCTAAGCAGTTTAAATATATAATCTAAGGGAAACGCGATTTATTGGACACGGGCAAAATAAACTCGCATCTATTAGGGTCCGCCAGAGGGATACAACTTCTGTGTGGATTGAAGAATTTGTGGTCAAGAGAAGACCGAGATAATTTCTCGCGTAACTCAGTTCTGCGTCCATATTTTAAAAAGAAATCATTGAAAAAAATTATTAGAGTTACTGACGTTCGATACATAAGAGTGGGACACAGGAACTTTTTTCGTGCCCAGGGTCACCCGTGAGAAGGCAGCTTGCTCGACCGAATATATATCAGAAAAGAGTTTAATATACCGTCTCTCAGAATTTGATCAATAATTGGTAGGTTCAGTAAAAAAAGTTTATTTAAAGTACGAGTATTTTGCTCGTTCATTTTTATTGTGAAAAAATGACTGACGTATATTTAAAATTTTAGTAGAAATTATTTTGTTATAAAACAATTGAGAAACTCAAATACCTTTAAGTCTTTTATTGAGTCGTTATTTGATATAAGGCTATTAAATATGACCTGTATTTTACTTCAGCCTTCGACTATGCACGATTTAATAAAGTTGATGTTTATTTTTGTCATTTAAATTTTGGTTTTTAATTTGATCAAAAACGAATTACTTGTTAATAGATTTCTTTCGAATTTTAATGTGTTGTTAAATGTGTTTTATTAATTGGCATAGCTTATAAATCTCCTTTAATTATGGTCATATGTAATTAATAAATTGTAGGGGCTGTAATGTATAATTATAGAGTATAGCTATGCATGGATCTTCCTCAACCCTCAAATAATAATTTAAGTCGACATACATCCTGACTTAACTTTTGCTCCCTGATTCTAGTTGGATTGGATATGTTTTAACTTGAAGTGGAATTTATTTATTCAGTTAGAGCCCTGTCCATATTACTTTGACTTGATAATTAAGACCCCCGATCGAAGTTTCATCATTCGGATTTATTTTGCTTTATTCTAGTACCCGAAAAAAGCGAGTAGGATTTTGTTATATAAGATATAATATACCTAAAGAAAGTGCATGTTAATAAGGTTCTAAAAATCACTACAAATAACAATAAAAATGTAAATATAATTTTTTTTGTTTTTAGTTAGAAATTTTGAAGTTCAGGGCCGAAAGTCCACAGGGAAGAGGCGCATCGAATACCAAAAATGATATTAAATGTATACACTTCTTAGATTCTAATGTAAAGATCTTTAAATATATTAAATCTAAAAGAAACGCGATTTACTGGACACGTACAAAATAAACTCGCATCTACTAGGGTCCGGGAGAGAGATAAAACGTTTGCGCGTAGTCGAAGAATTGGCGGTCAAGAGAAAACTGAGATAATTTTTCGCTAACTCAATTTTGCCTCCATATATTAAAAAGAAGTAATTAAAAAAATAATTAGATTAATTGACGTTCAATATAGAAGAGTGGGACACAGGAACTTTCTTTGTGCCAGGGTCACCCGTGAGAAGGCAGAAAATATATCAGGAAAAAAATTAATAAACCGCCTCACAGAATTTGTTCAATAATTGGTAGATTCAGTACAAAAAGTCTATTTAAAGTACGCGTATCTTCTTCATTCATTTTTATTGTAAAAATACGATTGATGGATATTAAAATGTGCGTAGAAATTATTTTGTTATTAAACTTTATTGAGAAACTCAAACACCTGCCTTAAGTCTATTTATTTTCCTTTGAATAAATAATTCGAATTAATATAACAACTAGTTATTTGATAGCGAATTAATTGAAGCGAATTAATCGTAAGTGAACATTCTTTCTAAGTTGTATTTAAATTCAGCCTTTGACTATGCATTATTTGAATAAAATTGATGTTTATTTTTTGTCATTTAAAGTTTGGTGTTTGATTTTACCAAATCGAAGTATTTTCTTATTAATAGACTTCTTTTGAATTTTAATGTGTTGTTAAATAGATTTTATTAATTGGGAGAGCTTGTAAATTCCCTTTAATTATGATCATATGTGTTTAGTAAATTTTCTGTTTGTAAGTTGATTATTTTTGTAGATTAATACATTGTTTAGATTCTTGATGAGTTTTATAAGATGAGCCGTATTTACTAAATTAAAGTTGGAACTCAGTTTTAATCAAGCAAGAGCTCTAATGCATATTGTCTAATAATAGAGTATAGTTATATATGGATATTCTGTAACCCCCAAATAATAATTCATAAAGTGGAGCTACGTCCTAACTTAACTTTTGCTCTCTGATTCCGGTTGGATTTAATGGGTTTTAAGTGGAAGTAGTCTTTTTCTAGTTAAATTTATTTATCCAGCACGATCCCTTTTTCTTTCTCGATTTTTTTTCAAAAATTCATAACTTTTTTGGAAATAGTTGTTTTCAAAAATATAGTCGATATCAATCTTATAGAACATTTTATTATCTTTCAAATTCTGAAAACGATATATTTTTTACCTTGGAGTGGAACTCAGAGATGACAAAATAGGACCCTTCCAAAATTCTCATGTTCTCAAGAGTCGCACGCTTTTAGTATATAAAAGAATAGATAAATCCGCTGACTAGCTTTAGTGGGACAGCCTGTATATAGACAAAAAGTTATTTAGATATCTTGCAGTATCTGAAAACTACTTAAATTATGAGTAGGGTCCCATTTATAAGTGAAGGAAAACGGAAAAACGAATAAGGGGGGACATTTCCTATAGGCTACCATCTCCTGATAAGTAGATAGATCAAAATACTGCGACACGAGAGAAAAGGAGGAAAAAGAACCACTCGGAGGGGAGAAAGAAGAAATACGCACGGAATGGGTAGAAACTTGTTTTATATTTTTTGTTTATTTATCATTTCGGTGTGTATATGTGTTGCCCGTGTGTTGATTTTTTTTCTATTTTGTTTTGCAAGCGAAAGCAAAAAAGCATTTCGGAAAAGCAACGGATTATATCGGAAAAAATATCTCCGAGTCACCCGAAAGCAATTAAAACATTTATTTTTAATTTGTACTGCTCGAATGCGTAGTTGGAGAATTTTTTCAGACTTTTGATTTTTATGTCGTCAGCGATTTATGTAATTTGATACTAATCTTTTATTTGATTGCATCGTTTATTTATATTAAATGTCAGATTTTTTTTATTAAAAACGTATACACATGAAAAAAATATTAAATTAGGTTATAATTAGATGCATTCAACAGAAATACATTTTGAGATCTTAAAAAATTAATTTTATCCCATAAGATGTTTCAAACGGTTTCGTAAACAAAAGCAACCAACTATATGCAATGAACTAGTCAACCCTATAAATTGGCTACCCATGAATTCTCCAGTGCCCAAAACACACTGCCTTGAACTTTTGAATTTGCCTACGCACGAATTTGTCAGCTCATGATTCTCTGGTTCTCGGCACAGATTTATCAACGGCAAATATCCCTATTGTTCGCGTTCCCGCAGTCTGTAGCCGTTCTGGGGTCATTTTTAGGAAACTTCTAACATAGCAGTCCTTTAAAGTACTAGAGAGCTTACTTGTAGGCTCGATGAAAAGAAATTACCCATTCACACTTTCACGTGGTAGAAAACGGGCAACACCACATAGATGGCTAACGTGAGGGGGACCGAGGGGCTGTCGGAATAAGCAACGAACCCAGTTTGCACCCCCTTGTCCCTGAAAGAAGAAATCATTTCTAAAAACGGAAGAATTGTTTTTCAACGGCGTAGGCTCAGAAAGGAAACGGGAAACCACTTGATAAAAGGATTTACATCATCCCTCGTAAACTTCATGAAAATGTTCTCTGAAAGAATAACACCGCTAGGCAATCCAGTTGCAGCCGGCGCTGCTCTACGTCCAGGGTAGGCAGTGTGAATTATGCGACTGAGCATGGGACAAATGGCAACTGGGCTTCCCTGGCGAAATATACGACCAGGTAACACCAAATGCGCGTTGCCACGTGGACCGTGCGCGGATTCAACCAGCAAGAAAAATTTCTAGTTATCGAGAAAGACTAAACTGCGCCAAGATTGATCTGGCGAGTATTGCAGAAACCCATTCGCAGAACATTGTTCAATTCAAACAACTCTACTGTCCGCATTACAGCAACCTGTGGCCGCTCTGGAGTCACTTTTACGAGATTTCTCTCAGGAGATGCCTCTTTTTGCTAGAAAACATTCTTCCGGTTTAGTATTGCTTAATTGCTGTGTGATTTCAAAATGTTACAAAGAAACGAGGTGCTACCTTGGAACCGTCTCGACAAGGAAAGTGTTAATGTAAAATTGTTTGTTTGTCCACTCAAGTTTTCTGAATCCACAGTTTGCTTTTTTTCCATCTTTAGAGTGTGATGATCAGGTTGGCTATCTATAGATGATCTGTGTCACATTTAATGCCAGATAAAAGAAGTTTTGACATTTCTATGAGTAGCCGAATGCTGACTAATTTATGGCTGCATTTTATGGTTTCACAGCTTCAGTTGGTCTCATTGAGTTATATTTTTGGAATCTTTTACATTGAATGCTCTGCGGTAAGAGATTATTGAAGCGTTGACAACATTCGTTGAAGTGACTCTCCATTTTAACAAAAGGAAATAACTGTTTCAGAGAGCTCGGCTATTAAGCAATTCGCTAGGGAAATGGAAGGAAGGAAATGTACTGTCAACACATCCAGGAACCATAAGATCATCAAAATGCGAGTTCAGTGTAATTCGACAGTCACTACAATCGGTGTTGCAACTCGGCTCTTCACCGATGATAAGCTGTTCACATATAGCAAGTACAGAATCGCCTAACAATAGGATCTGTTCCTGTGATTAATGCTTTAGAAGCCTCAGCAATCTCCAAAACCCGCAGTCAGCCATGGTTTGGCCCAGAATTTGCACCATTCGCCCTTTATTTTGTGGATCAGTACAATTTTTAATTGTGACTATAGTTTCAACCTTTTAGGGTCATCTTCAGACATACAGACTATTAATACATTGGGAGTTGCGTGGTTTCATCTCAAGTGGTTATTTTATTATTTGGGTGTAGTTAGGTGACCATATTGGAGCTGCGAGGGATTGGATTTATGAGTAATAGGCTACGAGAGATTGGTTACGAGATCTAGGGCCGCGAGGGATTGGAGTGGTTTTAATGATTAAATGGAGAGAGGAGAGAGTCAGCAATCAGATAGATGAGATCAATGACATGACAACGGCGAGACAACGACAACAACTATTACGACAACGATAAACGGGGGAGAGTCAACGACCAGATAGAGGGAAGTAACAACATCATTACGATAATGACGAGACAACGATAACAACAACTATAACGACAGTTATAACGACAACAACAACGATGACCAGATAAGTAACTAGCAGGAACAACGATAAGACTAATAGAATGGACATACAGAAAAAACCCATGCATGTTTTTGCAAAAAGCCATCATACTTTACGTTTAATAATGTCAGCACTGGTTGATTGTTTCGAGAAAATTTTTTAGCTTTTTATATTCTTTGTAATAGAAACTTTTGTTTTCGCTTATTCTTTTGTTTTCGTGAATTTCAACAATTTTGTTTTATTATTATTTCAATGTTCTTAACCGTCATGATCTATTGATTTTTATTCTACGTTTTCTGAAATGTTTAGCAGAAAACTGTTTCGATTAGGTGCTTCCTTCGATACTTAGATGAAATCCAATTTCTTATCAATGATAGACAAGAAATGTAATTTGATATATAATTTCTTACATTTATTGCAAAATAGAATTAACCCAATTGCTTTAATAAAACTTGCAACCCTACTGAATTATGTTTAAAAAACAAAACTTACAAATTCAAGTTGATTGTTATTTTCTGCAGCATTAGAGTACATTCAAGGCTAAATCATCAACGTTTCGATACAATTAATACGCCACTTTCAATGTATTACAGACATAATATCATTAATAGAACAGTTTGTATTATATTAACGTTTTAATATATAAATATTTTCAATTTCAGTGACGTCGATGTTTCGATGCAATAAATACTCCAGTTTTGATTCAAGTTCGCATTAAAGTTTCGCATTAAATAACTTTCTACATAAATATTACACAATGAAAACAGGTAGTAGTTAATAGGAAACATCATCGCTTCAATGTAAAACACTTACCATATATGAATATGTTACCATATAAGATAAATATATCAGTAAAAAACGGTGATGTTAATCCAATTATATAATAGACATATAAAAACAAGAGGAACATATTGTTTCTCTTGAGTAAATGATTGATGGATAATAAATCAAGATAGGAAATTTGTACGGAGCAAGAGAGGAACAAAAAGAGGCCCCAACGACAAACCAGAAGAAAATATACACAAGATATTTTCATGTAGCAAGGGGACCATATTGTGTGACCTCCTTAAGCCAACTACAAATCAGAAACAAAATATAGATAGGGAATTTGTATGGAACAAGGGTATATGGAGCAATTAATTTGCGTATGGTCCTGGTAGTTAAAAATCAAGTGAGCCGCCATCTTTTGAGCTACGACTTTTGAGCCGCCATCTTGAAATCAAACTCAAATGTGACTATGTATGCTACACCCCACAAATGAAAGCGTGACGTCCTAGATTACGTTGAGAATGAGTTGAATAAGGTCTCAGAGGGATGGGAAGAATCCGCAGTTTGCTAGTACTCACCAATTTCAGGAAAACTCTGGCTCTACAGAATAATATTACTTCGGCGACTGCGACTAAAGTTCATTACACGACATCCATTCAATCACACATCACAGTTTTCCTTCAAAACCATCCTCAGGCCCGAAGATCAATTTAGATCCAGTTCACTATACTTTTATCTTTTACTTTTAGCCGATTCAATATGAAATGGACCATGCTAACAAACTTCTGAATTACAATTAGCTTCAACAAAAAAATGTCACTCAATTAAAATCGCGATCTTTTATAGTTCCTTAAATATATTAAAAGGTTTGTAAAATTTTAAATGTGGCAACGTCGCGTTTTATACCATTTGCAGCGATGGTACTACTTTCATTCGACACAATACAATATACTATATGTGAGCGAAATTTCATTCTTCTAATTTGAAAACTGAATTTCTCAATAAAATAATCATTTTGAACCCCTCCCAAAATTATAATGTGCACCCGCCACAGATAACATTTATTCAATTGCAAAAGCAGTTTATATGTCTCATACAACGTAAAATAATTTGTGCTGTAACTTTGCATATATGAGCAATTATTTAGGCCTTATATATATATATATATAATATGACTATTGAATATCGGTTGCCATGGCGGTTGCCAAGTTGCGAAATTTTAAGTTGTTAAGGGCATATCTTTGAAACGAGAAGAATTAGACCCATCATGTGTGGTATCATTTTAAATAGACTTTCAAGAAATAAAAAAAAATAATGCGGAACTTTTCGAGAAAATTGACCGTAAAATTTTCAAAACACCCTGTATATATTGTGATTGTGAAATGTTAAATTGTGATTTAACACTTCAAATTGTGATTAAATTGTGATTTTAAATTGTCTTTATCTTTTATAGATTTTGAGATATATTGAAAAATATTTTCAAACTTTGAACGTGCCAACGTCGCTTTCTATGTATCACAGAAGCATCGGACTTATTTTGTTCGACGCACAGTACAAGGGCTATGTGTGTACAAAATTTCAACCTCTTAGAGTGAAAACTGATATTTTGTAAAAAAAAAATGGCGCATCTCCACCATATTGGATTTATAAAAAAAAATGAAAAAAGATTTTTGTGGAACAATAGCGTACACCTGCGTACCAAATTTCAGCCAAAACGGTCCAATAGGTAGGAGCAATGCTTGAACATATATCCATACGTACAATACAGATCCCATACAGAAATCGAATCTTCTTTTAATTATTTGAGCAAGAAAACATTTTTTTAGGAAAAACTTTTTATATCAAAAATTGTTCCTTATTACCACCTCTTTGAAGGGGAGAGGGAGAGGGAGATGTTGAGGGTAATAAAATATGAGAAAGGAGCCAAAAGAAAGAAGCGAATGAAGGGTTGAGAGAATTGGTAAAGAAATATGAGAAGAAGAGATATAACTAAATGGGAAATATGGAAAGAAGGATTGTGAAAGGGGAGAGAAGGGAAGAGGAAAGATGTAGAAAAGAAATTCAGTAAACATAGTAATAAGCGAAGTAAAGGAAAAGGTGAAATCAAAGGAAGTTGTGCAGAAAGCGGTATACGACAAAATAAGATTACAGGTCAAAATGGTAGACAAGTCTATAGTAGGAAAGAGAAGGAATTATGGGAGTAACAGGCCGATATTAGTTAAAAGAGAGACGTGGGAAGTTCAAAATGTTATTATGGAATGAAAGAAGAGTTACAGGGCAGTAGAATCTTTATTGATCACCACCTGACGGCGAAGGAAAGGAAGCTCCAAAACAAGATTAAGGAAGCGGTGATGGAACTAAGAAAAGTAGAGAGGGGGAGCATGATAATGTACAAAAAGGTATTGATTGATAATGTGATGGGGGAGGGGGTATGTAGTGAGGACTAAACAGGATTGGTGAAATAACGTGAGAATGGTAAGGTTGATGCAGGAAACGATAGGGAAGCTAGAGCTAATGGGGGAAACTAATAGAGAAGAGAAGAGTCAGGAAAATTAAGAAGAGTCAAGTGGAAGAGAATACGTAGGAGAAGAAAAGACAAAACGATCACATGACGCGGAATGGAAAGGAGAAAGAGAGGAGGGGTATGGCAGAAATGATAAAGAGAAGGAGAGAGCGGGGCCTTATTTAATTCGTTTACGAATTGTTCTGCACAATTCAATATATTCTATTTCTTTGGCACTAGTTTTTAAAGACTGTTTAAACCGCCACCGTTTTTCTTTTAAAAGCATAGTTTGATCGCTGAGCCTAGAATCGTGTGTGTATTTCTGATCACCACCAAAGCAATTTTCGTGTTAATTTGTATGCGATCTCTAAGCAAACGGTGGTCGCTTTCTGTACTAAATTTAGGATATAGTCTATTTCATTTTCGGTGCCATTTGGACCTCTCCAAGTCCATTTTCTGTGAGGTTTTTTTCTTAAATAGGATATTGGCTAAGTACCAGGACTTTAGTTCTGCGAATTATACCAATTAGTTACCAAGGTCGTTACGGTTACCACACCCGTAATCACCAACAACAGTGTCCGATTCATGCCTCGCTCCGACCTTAGCTTTGAAATCTTTCATCACGATCTAATACTGGGCGTTGCCACGTTAATGCATTTCGGTCAATTCCTCATAAAAAGATTCTATGATTTCATCCGAATAACTTGTTGTCGGAGCATAAACTTGTAAAATTTGGAGTTGGAAATGTTTGTTTAATTTAATTAAAACTATTATTAGACGATTTCTGCTATCGCAACCAGTAACTAGATGTTTGATATTTTTGTGAATTAAAAACCCTACATCGCTTGTTCTGCCAGATCTTGTACCACGAAAATAAAATAGATGGCCGCTTTTCAAAGACAAAGACCCTCTCCTTTTCTTCTAATTTCTGATATACCCAATATATCCCAATTCAAATTTTCTAATTGTTGTTCCAGCTCTAAGAAGTTTGTATCGCTGAACAACGTGCGATAGTTGTAAATGCACACATTTAATATTGTCGAGCAACACGGGTTTACCCTTCGGTGATTCTTAGCATCCTCTGTTCTTCTTCTAGGTCTCTGACAGTTGCTCTTATTAGTGGCCCTCACGAACCTCCAGAGAATATGGGCCGTTGTTTAGGTTGTATGTTCATAGTTAGAGGATACGACAAACCTGCCACATTTGCCTTAGTTGCGTGTTGACAGTGGAAATTTGGATATTGTATGTCCAAGTAGGTTCACTGACTGTATTCATCTAATCCACTGATAAGGTAAGACGTGATTCATGGTAGCAAATGTTTCCATTCAACCAAACAAGAGTATATGACAGGAGGAGTATGTCTAGCCAGGCCAGACAGGATATATATATATATATATATAATATATATTATGTATTATCTTTGTTACGTGCTCCATTATAAATATTTTATATATGTGAAAAACGGCGTAAGCACTATTATAT
>WYDF02055093.1:0-11963 GCA_009867245.2 Adranes taylori
ACTTAATTAAGAGAAATCAGTTTTTATGGTGATAACATGCATTTTAAAGCAAATAAATTGCACAATAGAACACATATTGGACTTGAAAAGCCACTGATACACCACTGATTACTCTTGATATCATATACCTACCGTATATATCATAGACCGTATATATCATGATTATACCTTTATCTTGTCGGATGATCATCCTTTTACAGAACTTTCTTGACATTGAGCCTACTATATGATTTTTTAATAAGGTTAATCATTAATCTTATCATCAGTCATAACTTAAAAACATATAAATGTATTAAAAACCTTTTTGGACAACAATATCAAATTAAATTTGATAAAAATTCGTGAACGTGATAGCCAACCCATCTTTCATATACTGGAGATCATCCGTTTCATTATATTTCGCACAAAACAAAAGTTGAAACTTTTAATTTTGACTGTCACTTTATAACTCAACTAATACATTCAGTTAGCACAAAAGTAGTTTAGGGTAAATTAAATAAAACTAACGTAACCTCTAAATCGTCTACCCATGAATCCACTCGCCCCCGTACTTACCTTCGTCGCGGACAGTTTAGCTGGCCGGTCTTGACTCACTTTTTACCTGTATTTGCCTGCGGCGCGCTATCCGCTTAGCCGAGGCCTCTTGGTACACTTTTGCAAAATTTCTAACAGAGAACTTTTGCATTTGCCTACGCAAGAATTCGCCAGCACATGAATTCCCGATCCATAGCACAATTTCCAGAGCACCTTTCGCACGCCAGATTGCCTTTAACTTTTGAAATCCCCTATCCGCGCATTCACCAACATACTAATCTCTTGCGCCCCATATTTGCCTTCGGCGCAGGCAGCTCCGTTGTCTGTTTTGTTGACTTTTGTTGAAGTATCTAACAGGGCAGTTTGACGTGCATTGAACGCCAGACTGAACTTTTAAATTTGCCTACACACAAATTTGCCAACCCATAAATCCTCCAATCCTGAGTCACTTCAACTTTTTTTATTGCTCGATTCAGTATATTTCATATTGGCAACTTGCGGTCCCATAATCTTAATGCTCCCTAAGTTTGATTTTTTCAACTTTCATAAGAACCGAGATATTTAACGTAGCGTAATTTTCTTTCAAGGTCAAACTACAATACAAGAAATAAAAAAAAATACAACAGTTGTCAAGAAAATTTGTCGCAGCACTTTGCAAAAAAAAACAAACCCTGTAAGTACGTTAAATTTTGATTTTATAAAAAAATGTTTCAAATAAAATGGAAAAAGCTTTAAGTAGCCTTTACAACAAAGTTTATTCGAATATCCTAACTTTCATAGTCTCTGAGCTATATGGAAAAAATTGTTAAACTTTAAACGTGGCAACGTGGTGGTATCTCGCTGTTGAAGACTTTGGACTAATTTAATTGGACGTAAAATATTAGGTACTTTTGCGAGCAAAATTTCCGCCTCCTAGTTTGAAAGTTGAATTTCTGACTAATATTATCCGTTTGAACCCCTCTCAAAATTATCATGTGCACGCCCCACTGATAACAACATTTACTCAATTGCAAAAGCGTAGTCTATAGGTCTCATACAACGTATAATATTTTTTCCTGTAACTTTGCATATATGTGCTATTATTTAGGCCTTACAAATAAACTCATATTATTGTTGAATGTCGGTTGCCATAGCGACAAGTTGAGAAGTTTTATGTTATTGAGGGTCATATCTTCAAAACGGTAAGAGTTAGATCCCTCATGTGTGATATCATTTAAATAGAATTACAAGGGCTATCAAACAGTATAAAAATATACACGAGGTTACTAAAAAGCTTTTGAAAAATTTGTTTTTGCTGAAAATTGGTTCAGTATATTCAGTGCTGCAAGAAACTGGAAGATATAAATGTTGGTTATCTAGTGCAAGAAAGATGGTGAATTTTGAGAGAAATGTATGGATGGATGATGAGAAGAGAATTATAAAAGAAATATATGTAATGGAACTGAAAGAATATGGAGTGGTTGGTGGTAGAAATAAGTGTTTAGAAAAAAGAAGGATAAGGTATGAAAGAACTAGGTGGTCTATGAGGAGATGGGAAGAAAAGATAGGAGAAGGTGAAGAGACGGTGAATGAAGTGGTAGGTTAAAAGGATAAAAAGGAGCAGGATGAGTAGTAAATACGAATGGATAAGGGTGGAAGGAATTGCAGAGTATTTAAGATCAGGAATAAGCATGAAATAGAAAAGGATGATCGCTAGATTGAGGTGTGGAAGTGAGGAGCGAGGGTACATGTATTGGATGAGATAACAAGAGAGAATGTGTAGAGTATGTGGACATGGTGATGGGACTTGGATGCATTGGATGAGAGAGTGTGGAGCGATAGAATGGATGGAGGATGAAAAAGCGAGTGGTGCGAATTGGAGCAGATATATGGGACAGGATGGGTATGGAAAGAATATAATGGAAAAAGTGATTAAAGAAATAAAGGGAAAAGGGAGATAGATGTAGTATACATGTAAAGGGTTACGGGAAGATTGTGTAGATTAAAGGTCTTATAAGGAAGAAAGTTGAATAGAGAGAGATTATGGAAGACGAAGGAAGAATATGAAGGGGAGGAATTTTATGGGATGAAACGCGAAGAGGGAAGAAGCGAGGGAAAGAAGAATTATAAGGGTGCCTTGCTGGACTTGGCCTTTCCTTCACCTAATATGGGTAATGCCAAATAAAGGTGATTATTATTATTATTATATTATTATATTCAGGTGTCCACATTGGAAGAATTGAGGTCCCTTAGACTTACCGTATGTTTTTTTTTTCAATTTTCATAGGAACCGAGATATTTAAGGTAGAAATTTTTTTCAAGGTCAAATTACTCTGAAGATTACATGTGCGATTTTTTAAACTCGCTTCATCCCTTAAATATTAAAGTATCTTTCGATACAAGAAATTTAAAAAAAAATACCAGTCCAGCATGGACTGAGAGAAAATGGACCGCATTTTTTTCAAAAAAAAACAGGGCTTTAGGTAGTCTATAAAATAAAGGTTATTCGAATGTCATGTTTTTTATTAGCTTCCGAGATATGTTGTGAAGTATTTTCAAACTTTGAATATGGCAACGTCGTGTTCTGTACAAGCCAGAAATTTTGGACTTTTTTTGTTCGACGCGGAATAAAAGGTATTCTAGTCGTGCACAATTCAGCCTCCTAGTTTAAAAACTAAATCTTTTGTGAAAAAATGTCGCATTTCCGCCATATTGATTTTATAAAAAAAAAAAAAACATTTTTGCGGAACTATCGTGTGCACCTGCGTACCTCAGCCTGCGTATTTCAGCCAAATCGATGCCATAGGTTAGGAGCAATTCTTGAACAAACATCCGTACATTCATACAGACTTCATACACACCTGAAAATTAATTCTTTTAAAATTTTCACCAAGAAATTTTTTCTTTTTTTTTGTAACAATTTGTTCCTTATGGACCCCTCTTTGAATTACGTTTGAAAGGATTGCAAGTGATTTGAACACAAGAGACGTACTAAGGTAACATAGTACGTCATGAACGTGAATCCTAGAACATGAATCCTAGATCTTTCTTATACATATACGTACTTTGTACGTATATGTATAATACTTACTTTGTACGTACTTTGTACGTATATGGTGTACTTTGTACGTATATGGTATACGAAGGATAGTAATAAGAAAAATCTGATAGTAAAGCCCATGCAGTGGCGGAACTTGAAAATTTTGTCCCCGCCGCAAAAGAAAAATGTTTCACCCAATTATTTTTTTATTTAACAAAAGTTTCTTGAATGAATCCTGCGCCTACTAGTTCAGCCGCTAAGTTAATGTCAAGAAAGGTTTGTAAAGGGGATGATCATCAAACATGGTGTAATTATGTTATAATTCTAACTTTGGAATATCATTATATCAACAAATAATGTTCAGCATTAAGGATCTAAGATTACCAAGTCCTGAAGATGGCTTTAAAAATTGTAAGGCTAAATGTCGGCTGATGTAATCAAATTAATGATTCCAAATATATTCCGTTGTAGAAAATTCAAAGAATTTTCATTTCATTAACTACGTTGGACGAAAACTTTCACATTATTTTAAATATGATACTTACATGACTATTTGAATATGATGAAACCGTGAAGTATACTAAGAGAAATAGCACAGACGACCTGAAACAAAAAAAAAATCATTTTAGCTATTAAATAAATTATTATTGAAGTGCAACTTCAAATATATCATAATACATATGTACATTTTTGCACATGGAAGTAATATTTTTGCCACTCATTGTACTCTCCATTCCTTAACAATGCTTATCGCGGGTGCATATAGAATACTAGTGAATAAAATATGTGTGCATGTATGAAAAGAGAGCACACAGACAAAACGGGGCCATCTCCTCCCACGCGCAATACGCATCGGCACTTTTGTATATTATGCTATAGCAACGAATTTGGCAGAAATCGTGTCCTTCGTTCGTTGCTTTGGCATTGAAGCATTTTTTGGTGGAACATACGTTATTTTACGCTAGATATGGTGAAATGTGAATAAGGACCGATACGCTTTCGCGGACGGTATATAGAAAGACACCTCTTCATACGTTTCAGTCGCCTGATAGAATGAATGTAATAATAACCCGAATTTCGACCCCGCACAAGGTTATTTTTATTTATTTGAAGCAATAAAAAAAAAAGAATCACGTAACAGTAATTGTTTGTATAGCTTTGTTGTAATTTTTATTATTTCATTAATCCACTTAATATTAAGCAGTTCTATTTTATGTAATACTCAATATATTTATTAAACAAAATCAAAGGAAATCAGTTGATTTTAGATTTAATTAAAAGCCTTTTCTATTATAAATCTAATAATAATATTAATGAATAAATTATGCCACTACTTTGAAGAATGGACACCGTCAAGGTATGTTGGCGCCAAAATGCCAAGCAAAATTACCATTCCTATAAAGCCAATGTTATTTTAATTTAAATGTAACTATTTAGAGTAGGAGTCGGCAACCTGCGGCCCTTTGCAACTTTTTGCGCGGCCTGCCAAAGCACTAATATTTATACTCGTATATGATACAAAAGCACTATTTAAGTTACATTTGAATGTGAGGCCCGCATAAAAAATTTATTTTGAAAATGGCCCGCCCTCCGAAAAAGGTTGCCGACCCCTGATTTAGATTATAAAACAAATATATATATATATATATATATATAGTCTATTTGTTTTTAACTAAATGGAACTGATTTAACAAATCATTCAAAATTTTAAATTTTTAAATAAACCGTGCCGAGCGCAATTTTATTTCGTATTCAATTAACAACATAAATCGATAATTAAATAACGCTCACTTTTGACAAGATAGTATTGTTACTTTAATACTTTCTTTATGTTGTTATTATGTTGTATTTATGTTACATATTGTATTTATGTTGAATGACTTATATTTCATTTGTTTCACCGTTTATTATTATTTTTTTTTTAAATAAAAGTCTAATCTAGGTAAGAGTCCATTTGTTATTTAAATAACGTTTTATGTTGTTAATTGATTAGTTTACTATTACATTTGATAAATCATTGTAGAGAAAATGTTTTACAGTTTTAGAATACGCATGTGGGTACGTTCTATTTAAATTTTTTTAATGTATTTGTTATATCTAATCTATTTGATGCCCAATTGTTTTTTTTTTACTCCGGCAGATAATAGGAAATTAAATGCAGAAATAAGGTTTTATGAAGCATCTCGGAATGATTATATATAAGAAATGTTTATTGGCATACCAATTTACATATAATAACATAAAACAGAATTCAGAAAAACAAACAGTACACAATAACTAAATACAACTCAATACATAATACCATTGTAAGAAAGTAAAAAAGAATCTATAATATAATTTAATTAATTAGAAGTTATTCCGGCAATTCTATCCTGGCTTCTAATATTCTCTCCCCTCCCCATTCATCTTCCTATATCCCTCCCTTTTTTTTTTGGTCGCTCCTTCTATCCCAAGTTTTCATTTTTCCATTTCACTTCCCTCTTGACCTAAGCTAATCCTTTAATTCTTCCCCAGCATCCTTTCCTTTACCTTCCACTCCAACTCTCCACAATCTTTCATCCAATGCGACCATTATCTTCCCTACCACATATTATACACATCCTCTCTTGCTCTTTCATTCCATACCTATTACCTCTCCGCACTTCCACACCTGAATCTCACTATCATCCTCTCTTGACCCCTATACTTAAACTAGACCTTAAGTATATTGGGATCCCTTCTTCCATCCTTATCTATTCATACCTACTATTAAACCCTCTACCCCTTCTTCTTTCCAACCTCTCCTGCCTCTCCAATCTATGATTCGCTCTACTACACCATTTCTTCACTCTCTATGATCCTCTGATCCTATCAGGAATTATTAAATATTTCAGTATAACTAGAAACATATTGTTAATTATTTGTTACCATATGATTAATTATATTATTAACACATTGTTAATTAACAAGCATAGAGTTGTTAGGGCTTTATTTTCCTAATCATAGTTCCTGTAAAGAGCAGTAAGATATAACACTAATATATCATAAATTTTGCAACTAACTTTTCCAAGCTTCTGGGGCTAGTTTTGGGCTCCTTTCTTTTTGTCCCTTTTCCTGTATGTCTCTTGTATGCATTATTTATAATATTATGTGTGTAATTTTAAAGTAGCATGGTAAACTCATTACTTTTTATAGTAGATTTGGTAGGATTTGATTGCTGTGCTGGTTTTGTCTGACTTGGCTATTTTGTATGATTTGTCTTCAATGTGGGCAGTATTGTGTGTTTCCTTCCGCAGTTTGAACATTTGGTCGACAGTGTTGTTCGTTTCGTGTGGAATAACATTATGTGTCAGTTAAAATGAATATGCGCGGAAAGCTGCCACTTTATCTATTCACAAGTGCACCTGTATGTCATGCGTTTTGGTTTCACGGACACACAGAGGCATCCGTATGCAAAGGTTTATGTATGCTTTTATATAACAATGGTTTTGTATGAGTTTTAGAAAAATCAGAGCTCCAGGTAATTCATTTTCTTATTTTCGAAATACAAGATTCGCAGATGAGCTTGAAGGATTGAGTTCTGAAGGATTTAAGAGTTAAAGGTTTTCAAGTGGCTTTGAAAGAATCGCCATTAGTGATTAATGTAAGAATCTTTACGACTACAATTCTCATAGTCGTATGTTTAATAGCTAAAATGTCTGAAACACGATTTACTCCTCCCAAAAAGTTGTGAACTACCGCAAGGTTCTGTTTCGTAACTAGAAAGTTTGAAATGTAATTGAGCTCGTTGCTCTTGCCTAGTGCATGCGTGTACCTGTGAGTGTAGTTTGGACGAACATACATTTGGATTTGTCCCTCAGAATGATTGACAGAACTTTTTGGGATTTAGACGATTATGATGTGGTGTCTTGTCCTAGTGTTTGTAGTTTATGTGTTGTCTGTAGCGTGTGTTCTTGTTTTTTGTTTTTTTTGCGGCATTGTGGTGTATTTACGCATATTTGTACAATGAGTTGATTTTCATTGCTCTTTTTCTTCTGTTTTGTGTGTTGGTGGAAACGTTCGTGTTTTCATCAGAGCAATCGGTGTCCGAGTGCGATAAAGCGTAAACGTATACTGCAACGCTGGCAATCATCCATTATTTGTTTTAGTGTTTACCACATTATCTTTACCTTCTCCCCAAACGATTATCATGTTTTTGGTTTACTTATAAATGCATTAATTAGATGGATATAAATTTCAGAGTAAAGATGAAGAAAGAAACATTAAGAAAGAAGATGACTCCTCGAACAACAGAACTTGTTCTTTAGATATTCAGCATTTTCAAAATAGCCGTAGAGGTGGAAAAAGCAAAATTTAGCTTTCAATTCTACATTTAAGTTTTCATTTTTGTTCGATGACAACTTGATGTTATACATATAATACTGATATAGTAACCATATTATGATTTTTTATAATTCGAGAAATTATAGTATAGAAATATATTTTTGTGCATGGTTTAATATAATTACAGCAGTACATATTTAAATATAAAATATGTGAATAATTCGGTAACCTTATAAATTTAGTGAGGTCAGAACAAGGACAAGCCTAGAAGGCCAACACGTCATCGGCCTTATACCGCAACTAGGCCATGGCCGAGGACGCGCCAAAGTCTTTTTCACCTCAATGAAGGACGAATCCTGTACAATTTGAAGTTGCATTATGCGTTCGCGAATTTCTAAAGGACGTACTTTACTGTTCAACATGTGTAACGTGGAGTGTCCCGTACGAGTGTCGTTGACGTATCCGGGATAAATCGGGATATATTGTATTAGGAGAACAGATTTAGAAGACGGGAATAATCTGGATTTCACATGCTTATACATAAAATTTGTTTGTCCATTTACGATCAGGACTATCCTACATGCCTCTAACAGCAAATAGATACCGATAGCGTATCTATACTGATATCTATATTTGTAGAACGTATTTTTGTCGAGTAATTTTTTTATTCAGTGTTATTTTTTAATTAGAAATTTATTTATCAAATATATTAATCATACATACAATGTTTCAATTTCTTCATTGCACAACTAATTATTATATACAAAAATTATATCAGAAATTCGTGGAATTCATATACTGTAAATTTGAAGCCAATTAAAGCTAGATTGTCTGATCCGCGCCATGTGCGTTCATAGAGTATTGGGAGAGGTTATGATTCTTATGGACGTTATGAGCTTACCACAGATTTTAAAAGTTAAAAATGTATTCTGGGGGCGAAGGGGGGGGGGGGGGGGGCATGATTTTGTAGATCCTGTAAGCTTACCGCAAATAAACAAATTACACACATCAAGACATTACACAAAATTAGCATGCAAAATATTGTATTTGAACTCTTTGTAAGACAGAGCCTTTAATGCCTCGCCGTTTTGTTGTCCATTGCTGTATTACAAATTGTATGATCATTAGGTGACGCCAAATAATCTTTAAAGTACAATTAGTTTTACAAAAACATGCGAATTCGCCATTAGCCAAACGTTTTACATCTCTAAGATAATCTTTCAACCAAGGTTGTAAAACAAAGTTCTGATCGGTGCATTTCTAGGATTTCTAGGACGTGTTTTATATTATCTCACCTTCTTACTTTGTTTCCTATTCTGCTCTTATTAGGTAAATATCAATAGAGATCAATAGCAATCAATAAAAAATTAACAGTAGTATAATATTATTTATAATAGGTACGTAATACCAATAATCACAACAAATGTCTTAAAAAAGCGGCTTGTTCAAGATGTTTAGCGCCATTTCACCCATTATTATAAGGAATCACCCGCCGAGAGAACCGAGATTAACTTACTAAGCCACAAGCCGGCGGTTGATAGAAAGGAAAATTCGTATTATGAATTATTAGTTTTTGAATGCAACCAGCGTTACATGCGTTACATGGAGTAGTTGATGTTCTAAATGTTGCCTACCGATCGTTCGTTGATATAGGTTTTATGAACCTTATAACAGAGATAGGTAAAATTACGGCAACATTGTCATTGGAACCCCTAAAAATGCTATTTTCTCTCGTTCATGCAGCCATCGGACCACGTACCCATTAAATAAAGAGCAAATGGAAGTGAATCTGCTTTTTATTATAAGCAAATACAGATATTATTTTTAATAGGTTCATAATATCACTACAAATGTGTTAAAAAAGCGGCTTGTTCAAGATGTATAATTTCACCCATTATTGTAAGGGATCATCAGCATTCTCTTTATTAGGAGCATCACGACTTTGAAAACCGAAACTCACTAAGCCACAAACCGACTGTTGATAGAAATGAAAATTTTTATTATGTATTATTGGTTATTATAAATTATTACCATGAATAATTAGGCTTGTGGCATACTGAGTTACTCTCGTTCTCAAAGTCGTGATGCTCCTAATAAAGAAGATGCTGATGATCTCTTATAATAATGGGTGAAATGGCGCCATACATCTTGAATAAGCCACTTTTTAAAGACATTTGTTGTGATTATTGATATTACGTACCTATTAAAAATAATATTTATGTTTGCTTGTCATAAAAAGCAGATTTACTTCCATTTACTCTTTATCTAATGGGTATTAGGTCCGATGGCTGCATGAACGAGGAGAAATAACGTGGTTAGGGGTTCCACTTACTCTATAGTCATCTTCATTGCACTTAATATCTCTATAGCATAGATCGTACAATATTGCCTTGATCTTACCTAGTTCTCATATAAGGTGCATAATACTTATATTAACAAACGATCGTTAGGCAACATTAAGAACATCAACCACTACATGTAAAACGGGTTGCATTCAAAAACTAATAATTCATAATACAAATTTTGATTTCTATCAACAGCCGGCTTGTGGTTTAGTGAGTCTCGCTTTTCCTAATAAAGATGATGCTGATGATCCCTTATAATAATGGGTGAAATGGCATTGAACAAGCTGCTTTTTAAGACATTTCTTGTGATTATTGACATTAGTACCTAGTAAAAATAATGTTTGCTTGTCATAAAAAGCAGATTCAGTTCCATTTACTCTTTAATAGTATAATAAGTAAATATAATTAATAAATGTTATACCCGAAACATATTAAATATTTGAAACTTCTGTTCGTGTAAGAATGTATTTTAAAAATAATACATATGGACCTATGTTGGCAACCCAAAAATCAATTTATAAGCAAAACTGTGTTTGTTGATGCTTGGCTCTCGGGACTTGGTAGGTAAGACTATGGGAGTCCCTTTTAACAGGATAGCATAAAGAGTTCGTTGTGTTAGCTCCCCTTTTTCGTTTGGAGAATTGGATACATGCAGATTTGCGACTGACAAACTGGTTGTGCGCATTCCCGCGTGTCCGTTGCAATGAGATAATCTGATCCTCTAGGATCGTCTTAACGCAATTTCTGCGCATTTAGCGAATTACGGTAATTCTAAACATGTTTTGCATCATTTTATAAATAATCGAGGATTTCGACTAAAATGTAATTTAGTTTGTTCATGTAATATTTGTTAAGTCAAAGCTTTCAGCTTTGACTTAACAGCTTTATTATGCTTATGCTTTATAAGTCATATTTATAAGTCATATTATAAGTCATATTATAAGTCATATGCTTTCTGAACAGAAATCAAATTGGCTAAAACGGAATTGGTGCTTAAAAATATAAAAATATGTTAACTTTTATTTAGTGCTGGAATTGTGGAATTTGTTGAACACTACAAAATATCTAAATCATGGTTCTTCAATATTTCGCTTCTCAAGGACTAAAATATTTTCAAGAGATTTCTACTAACACCTTGTATATTTTTAAATATAATGATTGTCCGCGTAGGTAGTGCTCTTTAAAACAATACCCAATACGAGGGGTATACAGTAGTGGTTCTAAACAAACATTCTAAAGAAAAAAGTTAAAGAAGGACTTCCGCCCTTAAGAATATGTCAGAATATTAGTAATAATTAAATGATATTACTTTAATGAGTAAGACTTTGATTGCGTAAAATGTTTGTAAGAGATTTAAATAAAATTCAAAAAAAAGATAAGTAAATGTTTATGGTTATCATATTTTCGTGAATGTTATAAATAACTTTAAGTTATTTGGATTAGATGTCCAGATTTTGAATGATACACACGTTTAGGAGGTCCCAAAAGGGGTATATTGTTGACCTGTATGATGACCTGTATAACCAAATATGTTGAAGGAGGAACTAAAATTAATCCGCTTCTGCGAGGGTCGTGTGGGTTAGGATTCTTAATTTTGATATGAGCGAATATAAGTTGGGATTTTAAAATTAAAGGTATATATTTGTAATAACACAAACCAAACAGTTACTGGAAAAAAGGAGAGAGCTTATTAAAGACAACAAAAGGAATACAGTAGAGTATGCCGAACTAAACAAAACAGCAAGGAAAATGGCCAAGCAGGA
>WYDF02055104.1:0-11963 GCA_009867245.2 Adranes taylori
GACATCTCGTACTAACTAGTAGTCTTGTCTTTGTACTAACAAATAGTTTATAGCGATAACACAGGCCAACTAAAAATACCATATTACTTACCATTCGTTCACATTTTAACATTATATATATATATATATACATAAGAACAACACAAATTTAGCTAATTTCATTATAACTAATATAGTGCTTGAAATGTAAAAGCCGAGATAAATTAGAGTGGCAGTGGCAGAAAAAGGCAGATTAATATCTTCTTACTCTCCTGATGCTTCTTTTTCCCTCACAACTGCTTTCATTTTTGTTGTCAACATAACCTAACATTTTAGCAGCTAGTGTTTAATCATAGCGAGTCGTAGTAGTAAGAACTTTCCTGACAGTTTTTGCTATGTTTATGGACTATTTGTGATTAAAAACCATCAAAGGAGCATTACAGAGTTTATTAGAAAAGTGTATTTTCATATTTCGGAATTAAACTTGGTGATCAGGACAAGTCTTGGGTTACGCATAAAGTATGTTATGTTTGTGTAGAAGATCGGAGAAAATGGTGTTCCAATGGTATGAAGGAAATCAAGGAACCATTCAGATAATTGCTACTTTTGTAGTGTTGATGATGTTATTAGTTACAACTAAAAAGAAATTCAGTACTCTAACCTACCACTTGCAATTCAGCCCGTAGTCCGGATCTGTCTGTTCCTGAACCACCAGTAACTATTGAGATTGTTATTCTGGATATCTCAAGTAATGAATCTCTGTTTGATAAAGATGAACCAGTTGAAGATGAGTTTCAATGTCCCGTAAACAGTGTAGAATCTCAGTTGTTTACTCAAACCGATCTACATGTTTTAAATCAACTTGTTTGCTGCTGAAACTTCAATTCATGTGTACGAGCAGCAATTTGCTCAGTTTTTCAAACATGAACAGGATTTAATATATTGCTGGTCTGATGAATGAATTCCGAATTGAATACAAGAAGGACGAATGGAGACTATTTATTGATTCCTCTAAAACTAGTTTAAAAGCAGTTATATTACACAATAGTAATAATACCTATGCATATTACCTGTTGCTCATTCTGTACACATGAAGGAAAGTTACGAAAACTTCAGTGTAGTAGTAGAAAAAATCTTTTATCTATAATTACATTCTATCTAAAATGTTTTTCTATCTAAAATCTACAGCAGTGTAGTTTTAGATATACTACTCCGCCGATGAATACATCATAAATATATTGACTTCAAAATATCATGCATGCTTCTTGGCCAGCAAAGTGCTTTTACTAAATTCCCATGTTTCCTCTGTGAATGGGATAGTAGGACACGACATCAGGTCTACCAAACATTGGCTTATAAGAGAATCTTTAAAGCCCGGAGAAAAGAACGTTCTGCGGAAACCCCTGGTAGGTCCAGAAAAGATTCTACTGCCCCCATTATACATAAAATTAGGTCTAATGAAGCAATTTGTGAATACCTGGTCTAAAGATGGCCAATGTCTCAAATGCCTTTGTAAAAAGTTTCCACATTTGTCTGAAGCAAAATTGAAAGAGGGTGTCTTCGTTGGGCCTGATATCAGAAAAACGATGTTTGATCCCCAATTCGAATTACATATGACAGTAAATGAGAAAGAAGCTTGGATTGCATTTAAACAAGTCGTAAATAAGTTCTTAGGCAACAAACAAGGCGTAGACTATGAAGCCATTGTTGCCAAAATGCTGGATGGTTTCAAAAATTTAGGATGTCTAATGAGTCTAAAGGTGCACTCTTCGAACAGTCATTTAGAATTGTTTCCGGACAACTTAGGTGCTGTCCGTGAAGAGCATGCTGAACGTTTTCACCAAGAGATAAAAGTTATGGAAAAACGCTATCAGGCATTCTGGAACACCAATATGATGGCAGATTGCTGTTGGTCACTTCACCGAGAGGGCCAGAAAACGGCGCATAGCAGAAAAAGCTCCTGCAGGAACTTTAAAGAAAAGAGAGAAAGAAAATATATTTAGTATGCTAGAGTTTGGCTTAGTTAGGTTCAATTGTGACTAAACTGTGGGTGATGGTAATTAATAGAGTTCAAATTCGGATTTAGTACCCCAAAACTGTAACAATCAGCTATAAAGATTAAAAAGGTTTTGTTGAACTTTTTTTTTGTCGGCCTGTGTAATTAATACAGAAACAATTAAAAATAGGGTTATATCGTTAATTATAATATATTGTTAAAAAATTTAGGACAGAAAATTCATAATTTAATATATTTTTCTAGCAATATCTGGTGATAGGAGACCATGTCCTGAACTGGTAGCTACTGTTCCTATACGAAAAACTAGAGCCGGTTTACAGTTTACTTGTGCTGCTCCAACTGTAGGTGATAATGGAAGAGATGTCTGGGTTTGCAACAGCGATGGTTACGTAGGCCAAGTGTGTATCTTGAGTTTAAAACCTGAACCAACTGTAACATCTTGTAATGGTGTATGTAACGCCAGGATACTGTGTATAGCTTCAATTCCAGCTATTAATTCACTTAGGTCAGTATTTACTGAATACTTTGGATTAACTATAGCTTATTTTAGAGGTTATAATTTCAGTAATAATAGTTTTGGAAAAGAAACGCCAATAAAACTAGATGATTCGAACATTGAGCAAGCATCGACAATCCAATTTGATAGTAGTTCATCTAGTGAAGATGAAGAAACAAATCAGGAAACTGAAGAAGTTACTGATCCGATACTTTCTAAAGTGGCTCCTGTAAGTCGTTCTCACGAGACAATAAGCGTGGACTCAGATGAAACTGACAACCAGCAATCAACGATGTGGTTAGGTACTGAAGATGGTTGTATCCACGTTTACAATTCCAGTGATAATATCAGGATTAAAAAGAATAAAATTCGACTACAACATGGCTCTTCGGTATTATGTATAATGTTAGTATAACAATTTAGAATTTCTTTGATATATTAATATATTTAAAATATGTAATAATAAAATTTTAGATATTTAGAAAATCGAGTTTTTGTATCATTGGCAAATGGAGACGTTATAGTTTATGACAGAGATAGCAGTAAGTTTATTAAATCTTATTACTTTTAACCTACAATCTGTATTTGCGTGTACAAATTTTTGGATAAACAATTTCAACTATAGCAGGTGGTTGGAATACAACATCCCCGCAAATAATAAACCTAGGAACAACTTCAACACCTGTATCAAAAATGCTTCCAAATGTTCCCATCGCGAGTTCGGGAAGTACGACAGGATTAGCGACCATTCCACCATCGAGTAAACTATGGTGTGCATGTGGGAATTTCATTAAAGTATTGGAAGCTCGTACACTCCATATAGAAAATGGTTTTACGGTAAATAATGACCCAACGAAACCAATTGTGGCAATAGCAGCGGCTGGACATGGACTTTGGGTCGCTTTGCAGAATACTGCAGTTATAAAATGCTACCATACGATCTCTTATGAGTTATTATGCGAAGTAACTGTTGCGTCAGCTGTTACCAAAATGCTTACTAGTGAGTTCATTTATATAATCTAAACTGAATATGAAATTAATAATGTTTTTTTAATCCAGGTTGTGACGATATTATTCGTCAGCACAAAGCTGCTTGTTTGCGTGTAACAGCCCTTTTAGCCAGTAAAGACCTATTATGGATTGGTACCTCAGCTGGTGTATTGCTTACAATGTCCCTACCGCATATTCCCGCTGCAACACCTACCGTTGCTTTGAGCAGTGGATCCGGAAGCACTAGCAGTAGCGGCGGAAGTACGCCATCATTAGTTAAATTGACTTCTGTTCCAGCTGTTTGGGGAGTTCCACACGGCCATACTGGTCATGTAAGATTTTTGTCGTACGTTGATGTCTGCAATACTGGAAGTAATAGCAGTTCAACCATAACAACTACCGCGCAGGTTTGTAGATGTTTATTTAAGACTTTTTTATGCTTATAACCATTGAAAGAAACGTATTTTCGCGTCGGGCGGCCGCGATATAATTTACTTAATTATTTATACAGACAACAGGAAGCATTAAATATATTGCATTAAAAATCCACTTAACAAAATACCAGTATTTCCAAATTTTTCCCAATTATCATCAGCTATCCTTTTTACCAGGCTACAAATTTCTTAAAGCAAACAAACTTTTATTTCAGTAACGTAATTTATTTTTTACTCATGACGTTCTGCCAAGTAATGTTATGATTTCCTGTCTGAAAATAAACAACTTTTTACGGAACCCCTACCGAAGATGCCTTATACTATCAGTATTAATTTAGAATCAATATGGCAAATATAGTTTTCAATTTCTGGTTCTCCTGGATTATTAATAATAGTAACAAATTACCTACGTCATTTATTCATTCAGAAATTTAAATGCTTTGTTACGCATCAAAATCGCTAAATAAGTTCCACTTTACTGTATTAACCCACCCAACTATCAAAAGGGATAAAAAGATAATTTGAGAGGAGTAATTTATTTTTGTTAGTATAATTTAAATTTTACCTCTTAGTTAAATCGAGTCAGCATAACACATAAAATAAGATATATATTTATTTCAATTCTAAGTTTCTTATTATAGTGTTATTTTTTCTTTTAGCGTCTCATTCTCGTTACTTTGTTTTTCTGTTTCTTATTCATCCTTTTGTTGTTCATTGTCTGGGTAGTTTTTCATCATCTTGTATTTATTTTCTCTCTAATTCACTTGTGGTTAGTTTTCTTTTGTGAGTAGTTTGATTTCATCAAATTTGTTTTTTGTACTTTTAATTTAAGTTTATAATTGTAATTTTTTCTGCATTTTCGTTGTGTTTTTTCTTTAGTGTTTTGACTTTTTTTTTTCTTTATATTATATGTATTTGTTTCTCTGTTAGTTGGATTCAGTGGTCTATGCATCTATTCTATTGTTTTCTTATTCTTATATGTTGTGCATTTTCAATAGTCTTAGCATATATTTCGTCATTTTTGCATAAATTTATATCCTGCCGTTTTTAATGTTCTTGCTTCCTTGTATAATATTCTGCTTCTTTGGATATGACTTCATTTATGATACTTTTTTATTGTTTTGGCCAATTTGCCATGCTTCCAATGTTGGCGTAGTTTTATTTTTGTTTTTTAATATCTCATTTCGAATTTCTTTATTTGTTGCTAGTTGAATAATGATGTGTGTTTCTTCCCCTGTTTTTGTTTGTTTCATTTGTTATGTCTTCGTCTTTTAAGTCCTTTTTTATTTGTTTTACGATTTCCTTTGTCGTCTCTATGCTTTGTTGTAAATTTTCTTCTTTATTGTATGCTCCCATTAGCACTACGTTTTCTCGTCTTTTAATCTGCTGTTCTACTTATCTGCTATCTGCTCCAAGGCAGTCACTTTCTCTTTTAAGTCTTTATTCTCTTGTAGGCTTTGCGTCAGCATTCCTTTCATTTTTTATTCTTTTCCTTTTGTTCTTCATATTATGCAGCTATAAAATTGCTATGTATGCTATGTAACACTTTTTTATTTGTGTCTAAAATTCTTCCGTCTCTGTGATATCTGCAGCTATCTTTTTCATACGTTTCTTTATTTGTGTTATTTCCATATGAATAATTGTAGACTCTGTAGCTGATGGTTTACTTAGACTCAAAATTATTCGGCCATTTCCTTTTCACGCTATAGAGTCGTTGTCTATATTTTGAAAAGTAAAGTACATATTTACAGAATTAGTAGTTTCAAATAGAATATTAACCTCCTTGTTTAAAAGGTTTATAACACCGTCTAATTTATATTCTATTGCATTAATCTTCTCATTAGGTATTCCACTCCATCCACTCTATTTTTTTACAATAACCTTAGTGATGCCTTGCTTTTCAGAATTAAACCTGTCATATCGTCCTTTAAATATCTTTGTTGCGCAAATATGCTTCGGCATATGATGCGCTGTATTAAAACGCGTTTCATTATATATATTTTAGGCTTACAAACCAAAATCTCAAATCAACTGAAATTGGTAAAGGCGCGTTTAGACGATTCAATTTCATTGAACAATATCATTGAATCAATCAAATTGACGATTGAAAAGAAGTTGAACTAGTTTTACTTTCTTTCAATATTATTGAAGCAATATGATTGAAAGAAGCAGATTGAATCACGTAAACGGCGATTCAAGTTTGTTGAATATGTGATTCAATGTGATACAGGGAGTGATAGAATAGGTTATGTTTTGACGTTGATTTCACTGTCAGTTGTGGTTGTGTGTTTGATGTGTTAAAAATATAAACACATTTAGATACGTGGTTAAAAATGCCAGTACAAGGGCAAAGATAATAACACAACCCAAATTTTAAATTTATTGAGGAATAGACTGTGTTTATGGAATACTATATCTGAAGAATATAAATTAACGTCAGCTCTCAACGAAATCATAAATGAATTGAATATTGAAGGTTTGAATGTTGATCTACTGAAAGCAAAAATAAAAAGTATTCGTACTAGTTATACTACAGAATTGAACAAAATCCTTAAATCAGAAAAATCTGGTGCAGGTACAGACAACATTTATGTGCCAAAACTGTTTTGGTTTAAACTGGCAGATAACTTTCTGAGACATATTTGTTTTGTGAGGAAAAGCAGCAGTACACATGTAAGTATAAAAATATTCTATTTTTTATTAGAAAGTACAAACACAATAAAATTATTAAAATTTAAATCATTTTCCATTGCCATGGGACAGTATTGGTTTTCGAACATCACCAGCTTCTCTCGTATAGTTATCACTTCTAACTGTATTAATACTACAGTTAGTGGTTGAAGACCATTAGTAATATTTTTGTGGTATCCTGGTAGAACTGTACCTTCTTCCCAGGACTCAACATCAATTAATCCTTCGGTTATATATGTGGCATGACTTTGTGAACTTTGTCGCAACCAATTATGAATAAAACATGTAGTGCGAACTAGTGATTCAATTGTCTCCACTTTTCAATTGATGGGCGTTTCAAACATACGAAACCTTGAAGACAGAATGCCGAATACATTTTCTATTACTCTACGGGCTCTCGAAAGTCGGTAATTGAATATTCTTTCCTGAACTGTTAGATTTTTTTAAATAGGGTTTTAAAAGATATGGCCCTAAAGGAAAGGCATCATCTCCTACAAATAGACCATGTTGGGGTATGTTTATTTTAATATTATGTAGAGCAGTATTAAATGTGCAGGTTGAAAATACCAATGCATAATTTGTTCTACCATTACATCCAATATTTGTATACATAAAGTTATAATTTGCATCTGCAATAGCAAATCAAATTATACTGAAGGACTTCTTGTAATTGAAGAAGTATTGAAGATCCACTATTACTTGGGTAATGAATGACAACGTGTTTGCCATCCATTGCATCACAACAATGCACCGATTAAAAACCAATTAACAAATTACAACGGAGCCTTAATGTGTCAGCAGAAGTTATTAGATGTAATAACTAACGAACGTTTGCAACACATTTCCCAAACATTCAGTTCTTCACCTCATGTCACTTATATAAATCAGACACCATCACCTAATACCTCTTATTCGTCGACTCCACTACACTCGCTTACCTATTTCCACCACAGCGTTCCAAATTTAGAAAATTTATAAAATTGCCAATCGTCATCTGTACAATACTTTGGTGTTGACACTCCTGAGCTTGAGCAGTTGGACAAACTGATACTTTATCTAACTTAATTCACGATACAATTTCTGAATAATTTTATAGATTAGTTTATAGAAATTCGTTGTATTTTGTATTTTAAGTTTTGATTAAAACATCTTAAAAATAACTTTTATTTTACCTTAATGTAGTCCTGCAAGGCTTCATAAATGGCAGACAGAACTTCTGGCAGAAAGATAGAAGTAGAGCATTTTGGTACACGATACAATGCCTGTAGAGTACCGAAAGAGTTACATACTGCTAAAAATCTTAATGTGATTTGCAATTTCAATTTAGCAGAGAGGCTTTCTCGCATTGTTGTATCCTGCCTTTGAATAATTGGGGATACAAGAAGCAGTAGATAATTAAATTGTTCCACTGACATTCTCAAATGGTTTTGAAATATTTCCCTATCCTCTCTTTCCCATTCATTTAATAACATTATTGATGCACCCATTAAAGTTCTTCTAGCTATCCACCATCGTCTCTTTTTTCTTCTCATTTCCTTTTTGAATAACGTTTGAAGGTATAAAGTAATAGCTTCAGTGGCGCAGACTATTCCAGCACGAACAATTTCGATGACATATTTTATTTCATAGGAATAAATCTTGTAATACGTAAATAAACGTCAAAGAATGTATTTCTGTCAATCATATTGTTCAATGAAATTGAATCGGCTAAACGCGCCATAATTGACATACAAAATGCGCTTGATCGTGAATGTTTCTCAATTACTGCGTGTAGACACTCGCTCTACTTTTACCTACTATTTACGTGACCTGTCAATCTCAGGGATGTACTTAACACTTGAGACCACAACTTTTCGCGAGAAAACGTTTTTTTCATGGAGTGATTAACTATTTTCTCGGGACGCGCAATGAGTTGTGTTGGTACTTCTTAGCGCCATCTCAATTCACATAAAACTCAATACTTTTTTATTTAATATATTCATGAAAAAAATAAATAGAATGCAATAAATTTTAACACCAATTTGAAGGAAATAAAATAATTATCGAGAAACATTAAGCAGTTCGTTAGTTATAAATTTTATCTTTGAATAAAAAAAAAAATAGTAAAATCGCCGCGAATTCGAGCCGTCTATGAAGCTCATTTTTTCTGTTAATCTGTCGGGCAAAGATATAGGTATTTCGCGACACTAATGAATACTAGATTACGCTACATATTACGCTAGATAACTATAACAAATTAATTGTTCTCTTTTAAAACGTTTAGTTTACTAGAATGAACTTCTTAAAACTTCAGTTGCATTCAATGTAATAAGCATGGTATAAGTATTTTTATTTATTGTTACACAATACAAGATACTTTTTCCGCGTTAGAATATGATATTTGCCATTTTGAATTTTTATTATTGAAATTATATTGATGTCTCGTATAAATGTTTTACATTTTAGAGTAAAAAGTCGGTCGGGTGTAGTCATTCCGACTTATCATCAAAACACCATACGTCGCCATTCCCTTCAACTCAAACTCCTCATTTTCCGCGTCATGCTTATTACAAACACAATCATCATCATCATAGGCAAATCGCTAAAACAACAAGTAAACCGGATACCGGGCGAGTGCTGATCATTTCAGGTGGCGATGGCTATGAAGATTTTCGTAGTTCGAATTTATCGGAAGTGGCTGGAAGAGAGGATTCAACGAATCATCTTCTACTGTGGCACATTTGATGGCGATGCATGTATCTATTTTTTCCTCACACAGTTTTATTGCTGTTTATCTCAGTGTTACATATGAATGCTTTAAATGATAAGGTATCGACTAAACCAGTATTGTAGACGTTTATAAAATCACTGCCGAAACAAATCAAAAAGACCTCATTTTTAGCACCGAATTCAATTTATATAAATATCATTGAGTTCGGAAGTGACATCAAAAATAAATTGATCTAAGTAATAAAAAGTTTCGGTTCTATCAATTTTAAAATAATTTCGCGCGAATGTGTTTTCGATTTATAAAGAGTATAAGGGTGTGAGTAGAAAAAATAATCTATAATTTATTAATATCACCAAGGTTATGTCGTAATTATTAAAATAATATTAACATATTGATATCGCAAAGCTATCATGTGTTGCAATTATAAAACATTATGCAATTACAAAAAAATCATGTTTAAAAATGAGTGTGTTCCAAAACAGCCGTAAGAGATATCAAAATTGCAAACAGTTTTTTAAGAGAGTATTGTCAGACACTCTTTTATACACAGCATGTGTGTTATGATATTAAAATTATTCCAAATTTTGGTCTTTACCAGTCATTACCAGTAATATGCGTTTGTTTTTTTCTTTTAAAGACGGTATCAATCAGAGGTTGTAAAATCTGTTGGAAATACAGATAGTTTTAACAGATTAAAAAATTTCTATTTATTTGAATTAAGAGGTACGTAATATCAACTAGGTATACTTTATAATTATAACAAATGTCTCTTAAAAGCGGACAGATTAAGATGTATGGAACCATTTCACCCATTATTATAAGGGATCATCAACATCTTCTTTATTAGGAGCATTAGTGTCGTATATCTTGAAAGACACGACTCTGCTCACTAAGCCACTAGCCGGCTGTTTGTAGAAATGAAAATTCGTTTTATGAATGCAGCTAGCTTTAATATTATCTTCTTTAATATTATAAGTCATTAATATTATAAATTGTTTTTATCGGCATTACAGCACTTTAAATAAGAAGTAGGTGTAATAAGCCATCATTGAACCCAGTCAACAATCGAGTTAAGTATAACGAAAACAGACTTAACAATCAAGGCATTAATATCTTTATCTACGATACTCTCTATAGTACATGCAAAGGCTACATGCGCTATAATTAGATGATGATTAAATAGTGTTACTTTTTATTCTGAAGTAAACATATTATTTGAATTAATAGGTACGTAATAGCACGGAACAATTTATAATTACAACAAATGTCTTTAAAAAGCGGCTAGTTAAAGATGTATGGAACCATTTCAATGACTTCATTGTTAAATCCATCTTCGTTGAACTTAATAACTCGATTGTTGAGTTCTATGATGCCCTATTTCCCATTTACGGTGTTGTAATGCCGATAACAACAATTTATAATAATTAAAAACATCAATTACCAATATCATCTAAAACAAGTGTAATGCTGGCTGCATTTAAAAATGAATCATTCATAAGACAAATTTTCACTTCTGCAAACAGCAGGCTAAATATATTTCGTGGTCGTGTGGTTGGGTTTCTAAAAACTTTATAAAAACCATTATTAGGAAAATTATTATAAAAACAATAAAATAAATCACGTTACAAAACTACATAACTACATGTTGAAAAATCGCGATGCGATTTTCTATCAAGAACTAACAGCGTTCGTAAACTTGATGAGCTCATAATGCAATATGGCACAAACAAATTCACTTTTTTATATGAAGTTATATTACTTATGTATGGACCAATAAGCGGTCAGTAAAATACATCATAATCTTATATGGTATTCTAATTAAAAATCTAATATACATATTATAGAACAATTACTTATGTGTGTATAATATACGAGACTAATTCAGAAATGACATTGGCAACTCAAATCACATATGAAGTAACGGATGAATAGCTCATTGCTTGTAATGAAATGATGTAGGGGGAGTGTTGGCAGATTTCTTGCAATTCAAACCGGGACTCCCACTCGAAAAAATCATCAATATCAGATCACTTAATTTTTCCCTCTCTCCGAGATCCTATTCCTTCAATGTTTCTATTATCAATTACTGTACACATTGTTATTTCCATTTCATTGTCGTGCGCCAAAATTACCATTAGTATTATGGCCCCCAAATCTAATGCATTTCTTAAAATATATTTTCAAGTCATGTAACGTTTATATACAAAAATTGACAACCATATCTACCTCTCCAAATCCCCCAATTTAAAAAATTTTTCATTTATTCTTGTTTTAGAAAAATATTGGATTAGAAGTGAAAATATTTTTTCAGTTTTGTGATTAGTAGAATCAGTACTAAAACTATAAAATGAGCAATATCGAAATACATTAAGAATGAGATGCACTAAATGAGGCGCGAGAACTTGTTGATTTTATTTTGGCCGAAGAATATTGCATGGCAATTTTAGAACTTTTAAACACCTTTGGAATTAATTTGTCAAGACAATCTGTAGAAGCAAAAGATTAATGTTTTTAAATTAGATGGTATGCGCAACACAATTCCGTTGGGGTTGTCCATTCTTCTTCTGGGCTATTTTGGATTGAAGAATTTAATAAATAGTGTACAGATACTGGGAACATCGAAACATTAATTATATGTAAACGAAG
>WYDF02055115.1:0-11962 GCA_009867245.2 Adranes taylori
TTTCAGGCCCTAGTAGACACATACCTACGCGCTTCGCGCTTAAGGTATGCGAATATAAATCTCCGTGGCGCGAGGCCGTGGGCTGTGGCCCACGTCGCCCACGCCTTACGCCGCCTCTGTATTCTCATATGGCATGTAAGCATCCTGAATCGTAGGCAGCCAGAATTCAAAAAGTGTTCGAATAGGTGCTAACTTATCTGGAGATCGACTTCTTCTCCTGGTTTCAGTATTATCAAAATGCGTGCATTGACAAATTATGGTGAACCTGTACGTTTCGGTTTGCATATCTAGTAGGCCCTCCTTCTTGCTGCATAATTTTTCGTGTAGCCGCCGGCCTGGTTTATTGTTTTAGTGGCTCTAAATACCAGTTTTCAAGTCTATTCTTGGACCTGTAATATAAAAGCATTTTATTCACTCTATTTTGACAATAGTAACGTTAGTTACTTACATGTAGTTGCTGCGTTACTGATTGTCAACCTTGTAGAAGTCAGACCCCACATTGGAGAGATCTTCGGAGTAATATTTTGATTTACTTTCAGCATTATCTTCTTCACCATTGTCGTCGGAATTATCACTAGTATTTTCGTAATTTTCATCATCACTATCATATTCGCCAAACCGCTTCAGCAACTATTCTTCCGCATCTTTATCACCTTTGCAAGCCTAACTGCACCCAGCCATTACTATTGCATGAGTGAGCAGGACTCTAAAACAACAAACGCCCAAAATGTTTACTATAGAATCGTTAGAGTTATATTCAGTTTATAGCGGTCAAATTGTAATTTCAATTTGATGTTGATAGAATGATATTTTAAAGCCCAAGGACCGTATGTAAAGTTTGGGGGTCAACGGTGCTTCCAGAGGTATTACGTGTGACTTATTTAATTTTGTGAAAAATAATTATATAATGTAAAAATTTAATTGTGTTAGCATATAAAATATACAGTCCTAAGAAACGTCAATTATTTTGAAATTTTAGAAAGAATGGCAATGAAGATATACAGCTCTACAGATAGTTTGCTGACACCAATGATCCCACCATATTATAAAGGTTAAATTACGTTTTTTAGACTGTTTTAAATTCATAGCGAGACAAGTGCACTTCACCACAAAAAGTTGACATTATCAGAAAATAATTATCTTAACTAATTTGTTACTTTGGGGGTTTTCAGTGTGAAAAGGGGAACTAAAAGCAACAATGAAAGTAATAACTGACAGATGGCTTAAAATCCACAACGTTCAAAAAATAGAAAAACTAAACGAGAGTTGGTGCACATAACCAATAACTTGATATTGAGCACAAATATTAAGACAAGAAGCATATAACTTGCTATTGTTACACAAATGCGTATCTCATTTTGGAGGATAAAACTTCGTAGTAACATCAAAAACTAATGTTACTACACTTTCGGCACATTGTATTACATCGATTCTGTGGAACTTTTAATTGGAATTGAAAAGATTGGACGCTTGTTTCGCAAGCCTTTGGCCAATACTGCAGCGGAAGCGCCTTACTCGTAACCTATAGAACAATTAACGCTAAAGTATATACAATGAAGGGTATATTAAAATTTGTTTGAGGCGGCGCTGGTGCAAAACATACCGGTTCCACACTATTCTAGCCGCTGTTGCCTTTAGCACACTATGCCTTTACTTAATTTGAAGACTATGCCTGAAGATATAAATCTTTGCATTTTTGTCCCGGGGCTTTCCTATTAAAACATAATCATGTTAGACAGAAAATTCTGCAAAACTTAACAAAGTATAGAAATCAAATTAGATATATTTCTTGTTTTATAAAAAAGAAATTCAAAAATTCGTGGATGTGATCTCCACCACATCTGTCATATACTGGAAGTTCTACATTTTGTGTTATCTTGCATAACATAAAAGTTGAATCTTTTAATTTTGAATGTCACCTTATAATTTGCGTATTAAATTCAGTTAGCTTAATAGTTTTTTAGAACAAACTAATCAAAATTATCAAATGTGAAAATTAGTTCCACGTCCTAGTATTTGGAATTGATACGATAATACAGAAAGTAAATCTGCAGTAATCCAATTAGTCAAACAATATATTAGAAATTTATTCTGACAATTGTTTCGAACTCACTATGGGTTCATTGTCAAAGCAAAATAGATACCAAATATGTATGTATATAAGAAATTGTTCTTAAAGATAAAATTATAAAAAAAACTTACCTTAAAATTCTTAATCGTGAATGTTATCCGCCACCTAATCCATAAAGTTAATTGGGAAAATTATCATTTCTTTATTAAGATTAAACATGTTGTTAAAGTAGAATAAATTTTATCACATGTATTCAATCTAAAAACAACATGTGAATTAAAGTAATTTAGTACCAAAAATATTAATTTTGAATAAGAATAAAGTTTAATTTATTATTTTCACCTTTTCATTATTTCTAATTTTTAAATTTGACATGAGGTTTCATGTTTCCGAAAAGGAAACAACAATACTAAAATATACTAAAATGTCTAACACGTCAAAACTCTTTCGAAAAAAAAAAATATGAGCAAGGTGGCGGGAAAGTTTCAACATTCAAATTGCAATACCCAAAACCCAAAACCCTTTATTATCTAGAAAGGGAATTAAGTGGTTAGTTACATAAAACTGAAAAAAATATATAAAACATATTAAAGTGTCCGATACATTATAAAATTGTTTTCTAAATTTATTAAATGTGAATTAAAATTATTCGAATAGCTTCTAATCTAGACTGTATGCACAAAGTAGAAGAAAGTGTAAGTTCAGCAAAATGGCTTTTTAAATTGTTTAATCTAATGGAATCATTATGTTCCTTTGTTCTGACTTTGAATTTTCTATTCATACAACCAATACAAATTTTATCACAAGAACCACAATTGGGCTGGTAGATTCCGCTATTTTCTAAAGGTGAAAACTTGAGTTTATTGTTTTTAATTAAATCAATCTTATTGTTTGTACGGAAACAAATGTCAATGTTATGCTTTTTGAATAAATTATAAAGGACAAACAATTATTATTTATAAAGGAAATTGGATAAAACTTATAAGGGTTAAATAATGTCACGTTAGGTAACGTGTTACTGACGAACTGTTCAAAATTGACATGTGAGAAACTAAATTTGTTGACAGTTGATTATATTTACTTTGAAAAAGTTCATACAACAATTTATCACTATATAAATGTTTCGAACCAATACCCATAATAACGTTTATTTTTAAAAAAACTTCTAAATTCCTGGATACAGTCAATGCTCTATATCCTAAGGATTATATCCTAAGGAGAGCTTAGGATTTTAAAGCAGACAATTTGTAAGAATATGGAACTAAGCCTTAGCTGGTATAATCGTATCGACATATGTATGTTTTCTGAAAACTTCATTGTTTAAACAATCATCTTAGTAATCAATAGTGATATCCAAAAATGAAATCCGTTTATCCGAAACAAGTTCATAAGTGAATTGAATGTTATATTGTAACCAATTAAAAATAGTATTAAGTGAAGGAATTAAATCAGTATTACCATCGAAAATAATTAACACATTATCTATGTATCTTCTATACAACAAAATCCTTTTGATTTAGTCATTATCCAAAGTTTACAATTTTTCTTATAACTTAATCAAAGAAACTGCAAACAAAGGAGAGAGATAAGATTTCATTGGAGCACCCTTCATTTGAGATCTGATAACGTTACTAAAAATGAAAAAGTTCTGTCTTATAGCTAATCTTAATATTTGTATAATGCCATCACATTCATGATCTGTTAAATCTGTCTGTGATAGCTCCTCAATAATTATTGAGGAGCAGATCTAATTATAATTAGATCTGTTACCTCTTTTACAGGTATAGACGGAAATAAATTTAGAACGTCAAAAGAAAAAATAATGTAACCAGGATCAAATTTGAATTTAGATAAGTCACAAATTAATTCATTTGAATTTAATAAAGTATAGTCATTTTTTAGATTAACAAAATTATTTAAATTCAAATTTAACCATTTAGTTTACATCAAAGTACCTGTAAAAGCAACTATACGTCGAGAAGGCATGTTTATTATGGTACTATAAGTTAAATTATCAGTGTTTTTTAATTTATGAATTTTTGGAAGATTATACAAACAGCCTGTGTTGAAAATTTTTGGAAACATTTCAAATTTTTGAAATTGTCTGGAATATTTCTTAGCTAACAATTTAATTCTTTTACTAATTGTTTTGTTGGACCAACGTCTAAAATTATAGAATTTTCATGAGGTAAGAACCACTATTTGATTTAATAAGAGTAAAATTCTCATCTTTATATATTTAAAAAGTTTCCTTTAATGTAGAACAATCAGAAAGATTTAAATGCTTTTTCTTATTTATGTTAGTTTAAATATGATTCAATTGATTAAGAAAAGATGTATCTTCAATTAAAGATTCATTATCTATAATGTGTAACATATCAGCAGTTAAATTCTAAAATCTTAAAGTTAAAGTTAACATCTGGAACACATTTGATGTGTTCCAGATGTTAACTTTCCCAAAAGCAATGTTTGTGCACCGCTAAAATTATAATTAGAAAATCTTTTGGATATCGTATTTCAAGTTTGGAAATCTAATTAGGTATAATTCTGTTTTAAATGATTGTGTGATGCTGACGTTTTGTAAATTGATATTTACTTTGACTTTAACAATTAATTCTGATATTATATACTCCTCGTATATAGTAAAATAGATACGTTTTTAAGTTAGATCATATTAGATTAGCATTGTTTCGTAGTAAAGTAATTAGCTGGTTGGAGCGACTTGAGCAGAGCATCATAGATCAGTCCATGCTACTGTTACTTCTAACAACAGCATGTATATAATTTAGCATTGTAATTAATTGGACGCAACCATTTTTAAAGGCGTAGTCCGTATATAATAATAATTCAATAAATATGTTATAAGTGCTTTAGTAATAAAAATAATCGTTTACTTTGCCTTGATAAATTTATTATAAAGTTTGTAATGTTTAAATAAGAATGATATAATTAAAATACTAGTGAAATCATAGTAAAGATGGATGATTCACTTGATAAATAAATATAAATGAAGTAATTAATTAATTAAAGTAATATGTATTGAAGCTGGTGCACTATATTAGATATCTAAGTAAGTAACCTAGCAAAGTACTTGTTAGTATTGTATTTTAAGATTGTATATATATATATATATATATATAAGTATATAAAATCAAAAACACCTCTATCTATTAATTTTTAATATAAGTTAATAATGAAAAGTTTTTAAAAACACCGGCCCACTTCGTGAGGCTTTCATTGACGAGGAGAATTTAAGGGATATTTAGCTTCATTGGATGCCAAAAATTGCAAAACTCATGTTTAGTTTCACTTATTTATAAATAAACCTACGTGGATTAAAAAAACATTAGTAAAGTAGAAATATAATTCAAGGAGAAGAAATGAATGAAAATGAAGCTTATATTTTCAAAATATTGCTTAAAAATTTCCAAAAATAAAATATTAACATATTATTTAATAATATTGATAAAAACAAGTAAACTTTAAAGATAAACCTCAATTAAGTAAAGTAGAGATAAATAAGTAAAAATTAAGCAAGTATAATATTAATTTAACTAAAGTGAATCTATGAAATAAACTGGAAAAATATTGGACGATATTTATATTATATGGGTGTGGTCATTAACAAAATGGCTGATATTGCAAAATGGATGACGATATAAAATAAATTGGAAATATATTATATTATATGACTACTGGGCGTGATCATTAATAGTTACAAAAAAATTAAAGGAAATTACATTGATTTGGATTTACACGTAAGCAATAATTCTTATTAATCCTTTTTGTGCATTTTCCTAAAGTAGATGTATTTGTCAGATCTTTCCAAGCCTGAAATAGAATTATATTTGGAAGAAAATAGTTACGATTCACTTAGTGAATTATCAGATATATTTAAAAAAGTTAAAATATTTTCACCAAACCATAAAATTGATTAAGAATTTTTCTTACCAGAAAGTAATCAAAATGACTTATTATATACTACTAGCCCACAAAATAACTTTGTTTAAAGTTAAAAAAAAACTTACTAACATTTCTTCTGCTGGTCAATTTATTGTGAAAAAATTATTTATTATCGTTTTCAATTCATTTAATATTCCTAATTACTTATATTCATTCCCTATATATTTATTATCTATTGTGTTAGTTGTATTCTAGATAAAAATATTTAATACAGTCTCACCTTTCTGTCAAACGCTTCGAAATCTGAAAGCGCTATTGTTACAACACACATACCTTGCATATGAAGCGCGTCTGTACCATAATTGTTTAACAGTCTTCTCGTAGCCTAGTGTAGTACAGCGTCAGAACAAATATGGCTTGCTGAAGCGCTAGTTCAAATCCGTTTCGCGGCGATGACTTTTTTAAATTAATTTGCAAATGGAATAAATAACACAACTAATTCCATCTCTCGCAGAATAAAAATATAACACATATGCACTCTAGTCAACCAACAAGGAAAACTTCATTATAACCGGACATATTGCTGAATATAATTCAAATTTCGAGATTAGTATAATAAAAAATGAAAGATTAATATAAATATCAATAAGTTAGAAAATTAATAATAATAAAAATCAAAAATAATAAAAGATAAAAATAACGACAAAATAAAACCAAAGAATAAACTTAAAACAGCGCAGATCATCGTATAAGAAACTATACGATGAATGAGGAATGAGGGGTGGTGTTGAGTAAATTTCGAAATAGAGTTGATATCGAATATTCCAGTAAAAATGATCCCTGATTCCTATAAAATAGTAATTGAAATAAAATGACAACTAATTAGGCTCAAATTATACCCGATTAGCTTCAAATCATACTTGCTTAGCTTTAACTGACACTTGACTCCTATCTCAAATAACACGTGATTCCTTTAAAATAATACCTGATCCCTATAAAATGCTACCCGATATACGTTAATGTAATCCAACTTGATCATAATGAATATATATATATATATTTTTAATTGTACACATTAATATATAAACACCTTAATAGAATCCAATTTATTCGTAACAGCTATACCGAATTTGTTTATTTTTGTACTGAAGATGTATTCGTATCGAAACGTAGTTGAGATTGAACTTGTAAATATCCATTTATAGAAACCTCAATAGAATCCAAATTGTTCATAATAGCTATATAGAATTTTAGTTTATTCTTGTATTGAAGATGTATTCATATCGAAACGTAGTTTAGTTTGAACTAGTAAATATACATATATTTATACGTTAATATAATCCAAATTGTTCATAATAGCTACATTGAATTTTAGTTTATTTTTATACTGAAGAGATAGGTGTATTCATATCGAAACGCAGTTGAGATTGAATATTCCTTTAAAAATGCTACCTGATTCCTATAAAATGATACTTGATTTTGCTATAAAATGACATCTAATTAGGCTCAAATAATATTTGATTAGCTTTAAATGATACCCTGATTTCTATAAAATGGTACTTGATTTCCAATAAAATGATGCCTAATTAGTCTCAAATAATACCTAATTAGCTTTAAATGATACCTGATCCCTATAACATGATACCTGATATACATTAATATAATCCAACTTGCTCATAATGAATATATAATTTTTTTTAAATTGTAAACATAAATATATAAACACCTTAATAGAATCCCAGTTGTTCGTAACAGCTATACTGAATTTTAGTTTTTGTACTGAAGATGTATTCAATCTAAATGTAGTTGAGATTGAACTTGTAAATATACATGTATGTATACGATAATATAACCTGATTCCTATAAAATGGTACTTGATTCCTATAAAATTAATCCCAATTGCTATCTGAATTATTATGCGAGCTAATTTTTGGCTAACCCCTGTATATATTAATTATATTTACGCTAAAATACTTTATTTTGCTGTATTTCACGCTTTTTACATGCATTTCCACACTTGCACGGCCCTACAACCGTATTTCTGTATTTTCTATGAATTTTAAAGAAAATGTAAATGTTAAATAAATTATTAAGTTACTTTTGAAACTGGAATAAATACAAATATAAATACAAGTATGAGAACAGTATCAGACAGTGTACGGTAGTTGCTTAAAGATAATCGCCCATATAACATCATTCTAATACGATCTTCACGCGGTTATAGTTAAGTAAAAATATTATTATTTGCGGGTTAGAAATTATTAGTTTTCAAACATTTTTTAAAAACTGTAGTTAGTGAATGAGTGGACTGCAAATTAAAAGATCTTTTCTCTGTCCCGAGCTGGATTTAGAATGTGTTGTTAATCTATTGTAAATCCGGGTCCGGATTTATAACAAAGTGTAATATATCGATTTGAGGTGTGTTTGGAATTAAAAAGTGTTTTTGTTTGACTGTGAGTGCCTGTTTGAAAATGGATTTAGTGGTTATCGATGCGTGTTGGATATATAAAATGTGTGCCATTAGCGGTGTTCGTATAATTACATATGGGGTTGTAAGGAGATGGTGAGGAACTGTAGTGTTGAATTAGATCTTTGTCAGCTTCCTGTGGTTTGGTATCTTTGGATACGCAATTTTTGGTTGGTGGTCTGATCCAGATATTAAATTTTGTTTTATCTTGCTGCCTCTTTACGTCATACATATTATTTATGTGTATCTTCTATTCGGGGCAGTAATATGTAAACTAATAACTGGTCCAAGTTTTGGTATATTAAATGTATTTAAATAGCTTAAGTTTTGGATACATGTTCTTCGCCACAGTTTGCACACTTTGGCGGTTCTGTTTTTGGCTTAGGGCATTCGTGTGTCGAGTGAGAGCCAGCATGGCAGTTTGGTTGAACGTGCCCATACATTTGGCACTTGCGGCATTGACTGAGGTCGCTTGGTAAATGCTTACTCGCACACTAAGCCCGTAGCAGTGTTTTAGGTAGTATATATATATATATATATATTTCAAAAACATAAAATGCCCACAACTCACTTTCAAGTACAATTGCGTACTAGCATTACAACTTTCGGGTAAAATGATGATATAGCGTATCGTATACTATGATACGCGATAATTCATTTGACGTAATTATATGGTCTATTTTTTCCCATATATTCTCTTATGGACAATTGGTGCAGAAACCCGAGATTCAACGGTAGTCCGTTTTTTGCCCTATGTATGTCTTATGAGATTTTTGATGCCAGAAACGCCATTAGATGACCACTCACCTGGTGTGCGAGAAATCACATTTCCGGAAGATAGTAAATTCTGAAGTAATCATAGATTTATTTGGGCTATTTGCCACGATTGGTAGGACTCTCCATTAGCAGCGTCGCGAGTGGGAGTTTGTCACGATATATCTACAATATACCTAAATATATCTACAATATATCTAAAATATATATAAATAATATCTAAAATATTCCTAAAATATTCCTAAAATTCATCTAAAGTATATCAACAATATATCTAAAATTTAAAAAAAACGTATTTAAAATATATTTAATATATGTAAAGAAATTTGGGGCAAGAACTATTTCAGACTATTTATCTTTAAATTATTTCTTCGTATCAAAATTACGCAATTTTCATAACGAACAATTTTCCATATAAAAAGTTTTTCCTAAAAAAGTTTCTTGCTCAAAAAATTAAAAGAAAGGTCGATTTTTCGGTGCCCGTTTATACGTATATATGTACATATATATATATATGTTGAGGCTCCTTCCCTATGGGACCGATCTGGATGAAATTTTGTGGACAGGAGTAGACTATGAGTCCGCAGAAAGGTTTTTTCATTTTGTGCATAAATCCAATATGGCGGACAGGAGACATTTTTTTTGTTCAGAAATTTTATATTCAAACTAGGAAACTAACATTTTGTATGCGACTAACAGTATGCGTCGAAAAAGGAAATTCCCATGTTGCCAAATTAAATAGGAAGCGGGAATGCCACGTTTGAAGTTTAATATTCTTTGTGAAGTATCTGGGGAACGATAAAAAATAGGATATTCGAATAAACTTTATTCTGTAGGATACATAGAGGCCCTTCGATTTTATTTGAAACATTGTTTCTAAAATCACAATTAACATATATGGTGGCTTTTGTTTTGCAAACCTTGCCCTCAATTTTCTCAAAAAGTTAACGAAAGATTTTAATTAAATTTCTTTGAATCGAAAGGTCCTTTAAAACTTAAGCGACTAACCGAGTTTGAACAGATCACACACCATAGCACCGGTGTAATTTGATCTTGAAAAAAGTGCGCTATCATAAATATCTCGGTTCGTATGGAAGTGGAAAAAATGGAACTTGGGGAACTTATGTAAGACCAGGGGCGTCAATTTTGCCTACGTGAACACTTGAATATACTGAACTGATTTTGAGCAATATTTTTTTTTTAATTTTTAGTAATACCCTATATATTTTTTATATGGTAGCCCTTCCGATTTGCTATACAATGATACCACATATGTTGGGTCTCACTCTTATAGTTCCAAATAAATAGGCCTAAAATCTATAAAAATTCTTCATTTCTTATACGGAAATGAGTTGCACAACACAAACTATGCACAACACATTATGTGATTGACAATTGTTTTCGCTTTTAAAATATTTCATCCCATTGACATTTATTTTCAAGTCTCATAATCATTGAGACTATGTTGCAGAAGTACCAAAATTTAGACTCTTCCATGAGTTTGAAAGCTCATTGCCTATATTCACATTTGGACTCCTTTTCTGAGAATCTGGGTATTGTTAGCTAAGAGATGGGTCAGACATTCCATCATGTCATCAAATAAATTGAAAAGCGTTACCAAGGAATATGGAATAACACAATGATGGCGGACTATTGCTGGATGTTGCACCGACATGATCCCAGAAGAGCACATGCACGGAAAAGCCTGTAACAGAACATGGTTGCTCCAAGGAGACGTCGACACAAGGACTAAAATCTTGAGTTTTTTATTTTCTAGATTCTATTATATCATTATGTCTATTATAAACAACAAAGTAATACAGTTTATATAAAACAAACCTATTTCACTCTTTCATTAAGTCTCATATTTGTGATATTTTTCGACATATACTACATTTGGAAAATTGCGATTTGCCAAAAATTCTGACGTGATGGAAAGAAACTAAGGTCAATTTCGGGTTCAGTGTACCAAGATACATTGGAATCAATCATCAAAAGTTAAAAAACAGAACCTTCGCCGGCTAGTGTAATTTAAGAATAATTACCAATTTTTAGAAACTACAATTTGCAAGCAAATTGTTTGCGGTTTAATCAAAGTATATAAGAGTTGTGTCAAAGTATATAACGAAGTATGTAACAGTAGATAATAATTATGAGAAAGAGTTGGAAATATAACTATTAAATTGATAAATCTATTTTCAGAATCCGTTATTTTGCAACCTCATTAACACATCGTTTATTAAAAGTAAGTACTTTAATTTCCCTAAAACGTTTTCTATAAAATTTATTGCTTCGAAAACGCTCCAAGTGTCTGCGGTAATAGCAAAAATGTATGATTGAGATTTTCCGAAGTCATTAGAAAGTAAAGAAGCTAAAGAATTCCAAATATTAATAAACGCGAGACCTCAAACATGTTTCAAAGTTTAGGAGCACTAATTATTATTACACAATATAGATGTAAGCGACATAAATTAGGGCTTTGGTTTTCAAAATCGTCTAGGTGCTTAATTACTCTATATAACATAAATTATGAGAAAGAAATAATAATATAGTTAACACTCAAATCAAGTTATCTTATCCCACATGTTCGATACTGCGCAAAAATATTCCACAACGGAAATTATTAAATTGCAAAAGAAATATTTTCACGTAAAGCTCTTGATTAAAAAGTTATAACTAAGTAAAATGTTCTTGTCCAGTAGTATATAATATCAAATGAAAATCATCGGTAATTGGACATCAGGTTT
>WYDF02055126.1:0-11962 GCA_009867245.2 Adranes taylori
CCTTAATAGCAGAAATGGCCATCCACCCAAATGTTCATCGGAATTTTTTCTACCTTTGTGGTCTCTCATATATGATTAGCAATTTTCGATGATTGCTTGCTTAATTAAGAACAACTATTATAATTTACATGAATGCATAAAATGAGTATGAATATGATAATAAGAGAACGAAAGATTCACCAGAAAATAATAATTTAATATGTATGCATATACTTGAGCTGATGTTTATAAAATCTCTTACTAACTTAACTTATTTAAGATTAAATAAATAAAATAAGAAAAACGAGCAAACCAAATTCAAGACCGCGACTTCACTCACGTTGCAAGAAAGTAGATCAGGTTACTTAATTGCAAATTATGATAGTTATGATAATTATGATAGACCCGTAGACAACGGTCATAACGTTAGATTGAGTGGGTCCTTTTATATGCAATTAGTTGGCAGAAAGACTCTTCTGTCGTGTTGTCTAGGACAGTGGTATTTTGCGTAGCCGACGGTTCGATGGGTGTGGCTTGAAGGAAACTTCTGCTAAAAATCTTAAAAAGTTTAGAACTACGACCAATGGAAAAGTATCTTTGATCCGTTGGAAATTGCTGCCGGAAATCTACGAGAACATAAGTTGCTCCTCCCATCAGAATAAAGTTCACGCGAAGATCTCCAAAAGAGCTATCCCTTCAAATGTTGAAGCAGCCAATGAAAATATAGCATGTAGATATGCAAGCATAAAATTACGATTTTTAAGGAAGTACTAAGAATAACGGATAAATGCATCTGTATGCAAAATTAGCGAATACAGTGTAATGATGTACCAGCCTACGTGATAATACCTTTTCGTTTGTATGTATGTGTATGCTTCGCGACTGTCCTCGTGCCAGGCTCTACCATGCATATTTCTTCCCGCGAATGAGTTTTGGACGCAAGTGTTAGATATTTACAGTCGCGTATTTAAGTTCTTTCCACTGCATTGGTGTTAAGCATCGCCGCTTTCATTTCGTATATTAGAATTTTTATTTAGCGAATTTATATATTATCCGAATTGAATTGAATTTGATTAATCAATTTATATCATATCAGCGGATTACTTATTATAGTAATTACTTGAATTTACATGGGATATGTTATCGGATAACATATTCTACAGGAAAATATAAGAAAAACTATATGAAACAACATATTTATACCAAAGCAAGGAAGAACTCTAAGCTTAAGCGTCTTGTAATTGCCGAATTTCAATCTATTCAAGTTTAAAACATTACATCCAATTCTGTTTTTAGGTATATGTTTATATTTCGAGAATTCTGACAGACTTGGAAAATCCTAGAACACAAGTTGAATACGACAACTCTTTCATTTACAAACAAACATTTTTAGGGTGCCTGAATTCTTTCGGACTACTCTATTACATTTCATTTTTCAAGGTACGTACGGGACCAAAAATATTACTTCTTATAACTATAAAAGTCTTTTAGTATTTAGAACTCATAGCACAATATACAAAATAGGTTTAAAAATGAGCTCATTCGATGACAAGTTCGGGAAATAAGGGCACTTGTCTTAATAAGTTGATTTTTTATCTTTCAAAACTTCAATTGTTTGAATAGCTGTATGCGAACTAGCGCGGCATTGGTGCACCTTTAAATAATTGAGGAAAAACTGTTAATCAAGAAATCACTGTTTATGGCACCACATTAATAGTTCTTTAAAATGCAAAAGAAAATAGTATATGGTAAACTTTTTTTGGCATCAATACCTTCAACATATTCTATCCACATTCTCTTGCTCTCATCCATCCAATATTAATTCCCCTTCTATTCGCTTCCACATCTAAACCTCGGTATCATTTTCTTATCCTCCATCCTGCATCTAGGCGTCCTGCATCTAGGCGTCCTGCATCTAGGTCCCATTATCTTTAACAAACCCTGTTTGCGTCTTTGATAGTACTCCCTTCAGGGAAAATAGTATGCATGATCAAACTTTTCAATAAAAAGTAATTATTTTCTTGGAAGTGTTTTCAGACATGGTTATTTTTTAAACCGTAAATAATCCATTAGCCAATAAATGCGCGAAGGATCAATAGAACTATGATATATTTGTAGAATAATTTATGATTGTAGGGAAGGTAAACTGGCAAAATAACTACATTTGAATAAAAGATGTTATTACTTACATACCTACTGTTTAATTTTCCCTTATTAATGATTTAATACAATTATTATTCACCACTGCTTTACTGCCTTTATTTAATATTTCTATGGGAATACTCCTAATATTTTTTATTCCAAATGGATGATAGATTCGGTATTTCAATATTGACTCCTTAAATATTTTGTGTCAAACTTTATTGAATGTTTCTTTTCTGTAACACAATGTGAAAAAAAAAATAATTGGCACAATTACAATTAACACATTTATTGAAACAAAAAATATTAGGGACGAGGAATAACTTATCCTGGTGATAGCCGACAGTATGAAGGTATTGGCCTTTTAAACAGGGACAGATGCAGCCCTTCGGGATGTATTGTTGACACAGCTATTCATCTGATAATGCTGCTTATTGGAAAAAATTTATTCAAGACAATCTTGGCTATAACTATACTGTAAGTATATGAAGTTATTTATTCATTATTTTTCCATATTCTTGTGACTTGCGATACTTGTGCTTTCTTTTATTCCTATGTATTTTTGGCGTTGATGTCGAAAGAGTGTAAAAATTCTTTGCATATCAAGTATTCATAAATCAAGAAGTTTTTATTTCATACTTATAAAACATGTATGAATGTGCGAAACGTCTAATGCCTTAAGTTCAGAAAAAAATATTTAAGGAACTAATGACCAGCGAAATAATATTGGTGATCGAACTAATATTGGTGACCGAAACAATTTTCTCGCGTCAATTTGAGTACGATGAAAACACAGGGTTTATGTAAATAATTGCTTAATGCATAAACCTCGTGTCGGTAATGCAAATAATTGCTTGTGGGTATGGGGCTAGTTGTAAACTTTTGATCCATTCTGTATAACGTTCAAAGTGTAAGTACAATATAAGTTAGTAGTAACGCACAATATAATAAACGTTCGGTCAACAACATACGCGGGAAAAGAATTAAAAAAAAAAAACGAAAAAGACGATGCTAAAAATTAAAAAGGCGGCGCGTGGTTAAAATAAATATTAATTTACATCGGATTTGAATAGACGTAAGGCGAACATTTTATTTAGACGATTCTTGGCAATTAAAACGCCATGCTTGCCAGGTGGATTAGTGAGTACCTGTTGGTCCACTGGAGCTATTTTATTTCGCACCTACCCTTCAAACAAACTTGATGAGGATTCCCCCATCCGCCACCCGGGGGGTGCGCCTTTAGGGGTTACAGCCCCCTCTCTCTCGCCAAATCACTTGTCTGGAGTGGGCGGTAGTGGTACATCGCCTGGGGCTGTGGGTGGAATTGATGAACCGGGGAGGTGAGGTTGATTCTTCTTGTTGCTTTGGTGATATGGAAGTAGTAGGTGCATGTACCAGTATGCGCGCTGCATGATGCGCCTCTCTGGTGTCCTATCTCTGTCATCTCCAGTGGTTTGGTGAGCTTTGAGAATGACCTCTCTTTCTCTGACGTTGACATCCTCGTTTTCGCATTGACGGAGTAGTTGTCAAGGAAGACTTATGAAATATTTATAAGAATGTATAAAATGAGTAGGAAAATGATAAGAGAACGAGAGATTCAGCAGAAAATAATAATGAAATACACACACACATATATATATATATATATATATATATATGTATATATATATATATATATATATACATGTACTTGACCTAATGTTTATAAAATTTCTTACAAACAGCTTATTTAAATTTCAATCGAGCAAACCAAATCCATGGACTTCGCTCACGGTTCAATTTATACACGTAAATTCTATACGCGCAAAAAAATTTACAGATTCGTAATTAAAACATAAATTATGTTTGAACTGTAACTTCAATAAATCAAGAACAACTGTTTAACAAAACTCTGCTGTTTTCACCAGAAATGTTAAAATTACTTTGAAGTGATATATAGCTACTAGATTATGTTAAGATAAAATCAAAAATTTTTAGAAAATCCAAAAATTTTAGAAAATATATCAGAAACATTGAATGGTGCGTTAATCTCGGAAGATAAGTATAGATTATTCAAATTTGCAGCCTACGCGGATTGGTACTGATTATATTGGGAATCCTCTCCAATCTCGGTGGATGAGTCGGAGGATGCAGATGTTGAGGGAGATTACTAGAGTAGGTGAACTGGACAGTGATGACGGGGGATGGTGGGGTGTTATCTTGGTTTGGATTGTACGGGATTCAATGTATTCAACGTGACATCCAATAATCAGGGGATGGCGGTGGAGGCAAAGGATTTCGGTGGAGGTAAATTTTCGGGGATACCGGCTGTGGGAATAGTGTACGGGACCGTGCTTTTCATGGTCCCGCTTGCGGTGTAAGTAGCCGAGGCCTGATGGCCCTGGCTCTGGTGACGTAGGCCAGGCTGGTGTTGCATCTGAGCTGCAAGCTCGAAAATCGCGCATAAACTGCTCAACCCATTCAGTAATGTTGAGGTCGACACCAGTAATGGGAGAAGGACTGATGGTTGCCGAAGATTGTTCCTGAGGTTCAGGTTCAGGTTGTGCGACAATTTTGATGCAATTGTTTCAGGCAATCGAGAGCCACATCACAGTGCCACACACTTTACAGTTTGAACTGTCTGAATGGAAGGTCGGTGGTTTTCGTCAATAGTAAAAATAAGTAGATAAAAATGTATAATATATTTACATACGCTCTACAGTTGGGATAGTACCCGGTAGGTGGCACTGTGATAGTTTCCCCCATTTCAAGTCCTTCTGTTTCATGCGCTTCTTTTTCTACATAGTCAAGATATTTGCAGTAGGGTCGTCGCTTCTTTTCCAACATCGCAACCCACCGATTTATTTTCAACTAATATATTTCGTCTTCCGAGGTAAAAGACACTGATCTTTATTTTTGAACATTTGGGCGTCTAGTACAGAAAAGTAAAGATGTTGATGAGGCTGTTCTATGAATGAACATTGCTCAAAACCTGTACCTTTTCAATCTTTACCTCCACAACATCGAAAATGCGGTAAAATGTTTAGCATCAAGAAAAAAGCAATGCAACGTGCAGTGTTACTATATCAGACACCCCTAATACATGAATAATGATACTATGGTGAAGAGAATGTTGCTAATAAAAGTAATATGTACATAAACATACAAGCAATGCAGTGCAGATTTGCATCTTGTTACCCGAAGAACACTCGTGCAGACTACTTAATGGATATTGGGATGTTTTTATGACCTCAAGCCAAGGTGCCGCTATCTGCTCAAACGTAACGTTTGTCGTCAAATGGAGACAGGGCCAATTTATTTGGTTGAGTAAAGATTGTATATTTACTGGATTTGAAAATAAGTTGCTTCTTATCGATTCATTTCTCATTAAGTAGACAATCTTTGTACGCCTTTTTCATGGTTTGACTCTCAGTTTGATGACAATAAACTTTAGCTCGCAAGCCCACAAATTCATGGATAACCAAACACCATACTTGTGTTTCATCAAACCAGGGATGGCTTTGTTTGCAAGAGGTATCCCAAATCGATTATTGGGAGAGAAATTTGATGTACAAATTTGCCCAAATGCAGTTTCATATCATACAAATTGTTAGCCTGTATGTGAATAGTAAAGTTGTCAGGGTGCATGTAACATAAATTGACTGTCTCCATACGTTGGTTTTAGGTAATCATAAAGAAAGCTGTACATGAGCACTTTAGACAGGTCTTGTAGCGCAAACCCCACGTATATAGGTTTATCATAGACTGCTTTTGGGCGACAGAAAAATTCACACAAGATTCTCATTAAAAATAGCCATTACTTTGTAATTTAATTTAGCTAGTAAGCTGCGTATTAATCTCCTTCTTTTCGATTCCGAGTAACTACCGAGTACCACCGAGTAACTAATTTTATGTCCTTTCTTTTCAATACATACTCTAACGCCTTGTCAAATGCTGAGTTGTTCATAAGTTTAAAAAGTCCTTTTCAAAATATTCTTAGCCGAAATACGCAACAGAGTGTCTAAATCAATATATTATTTGATAACAGATCTAAACTTTCAAAAAAAAAACAACAACAAAATTATTTGGTTATTTTTACAGTACCCTCTACTGGTACAGACAAAGATACTGGTTCCTCCGTTGTTACCTCAAAAAAAAATCCGCATTTCCCGTGAATTTTGTGTCTTGTCTCGATTTGCATTAAAAATCGATACGTAATTATTTTTTACTATTTTTCCAACTTCAATGTCCCAATAACACATGAGAATCAATTCAGTAAGCCAGAAAAACACAACTACCGCAGACACGTATACCGTTTTATTTAATTAATTAATAGATAAATAAATCTTTAATTTTTTAAGATACATAAAACGCAAAATAAAATTGAAGGCGATTAGAAAGTTTTTTGACATGAACAAATTGTCAATGTGGGAAGAAGGTTATGTTGAAACGAAGCTTAATTATTATTATCTTTTATTCGCTTATAGAGATGTAAGTAAGTATATCCTTAATAATTTCATTTATAATTCCTACAGCTTAAACAGAAAGCGTGACAAAATGTCATAAATCAAAAACTGATAATTTTTATCAACTAGTTTACGGGATCAAAATATGGGGTCATATAATGTACAATAGCTGAAGTTTTCGTTTATAGAATGTGGTTTGAAGCCGTACGCATGCTGATTTTATTAATCGATAAAAAACTTACCGTGAGATATAATCAACATTGGGCATGAGTCAGATGGCACTACAAGCAATATTGCATAATATTTAGGTATGGAAAGCTTTGTTCTAGGTGAATTCGATTTAATAACTAATAAAATGTTTTCTTCCTTATTTTATTTTAATAGTTACTACGGCTGGTTTCGTTACTACATCATCATCATCAGGTACAACAATAAATTTAGAAAAGCAAAAGATTTTATTTTTGTTAGGTCAGCAACTGTGGTTAGTGTCACAGGTGCTGCATGTTATTTGGTATACGCCGTTCTTTTCGGTTTTATCTGTTTTAGTGTTTGCGTTCCATACTATGACTGAGAGGAACTAATTTTATATTTTTTGTGTTATATTTACAATTGATGTTGTGTGTTTTGAAGTAATTTGTCTGTCCGTTTGTTGATGTTCACTTGTACGTAAATTTTCTGTCAGCAAATGTTTTCTTTTTTCTGGTTTTTTCTTGCTATTGTTATCATTAGGTTCTTTTTTTCTATTTTATTTGTTATTTTAATTATTGCGTCTTCTGGGTATCCATTGTTTGTTGCTATTTCTAACAATATTTTGATTTAGTTGTTTTTATCTTCTATTTCTATTGGTAAATTGCTCATTCTAGTTGTATAGGCTGCAAGTGCTGATTTTTTATGTCCTGGAATGTCACTGAATGTGGGTTTCCTGTATATAGTTACTGTTCATTCAATGATAAACAAGGGAAAATTCCTGAAGTATTTTTTTAATATTAATTTTTATTAAAATTTTTATTTTTATTATTTTTTAAATGTATGTAAATGAATTTAAAATTAAAAGTTAAAGTCATGGCATTGTATTACAAAAGATAAACGAAAGAAAATTAATTATTATGATTTATTTACGTGTATACATTTCAATTGATGATTTAGCAAGAAATAACCAGACATATAGCCGCTTATTAAAATAGAACATATTATTTTCAAATACTTACTGAACTGTTTAAATGCTTAACTGAATTGTTTTTATTAATTATTATTTCAATTAACTTTTTATTATGTATAATTTTCTTTTAAAACGTTTTTGAACGTTTTTGAAATTTTCTTAATTTCCTATTACTACTTAGACTGCTTTATTATTTAAACTTTTTAGGCATTTGTTTTATTTTTTCTTTTATTTATTTTGTATATATTGTTAATTAATTGTAAGAATAAATAAAGTTAAGTTTAGCGTTATTTTAAGTACCACGTTTCTTATTATTTCTAACTTTAGTCTCCAGGAGTTACTTCAGTACATCTTAAAAGATTACTCAGTGCTCTAAATTTAGTTAATTAGTTTTTATTAAATTAAATATTCAAATAATTAAAGGGTATATTGGTAAATTAAACCAGCCCTAATTTAAAGTCAAAGTAGTAATTAATTATTCAAGTTCATTTTCTTGTTTAATTCAATTCCATTATTTACTCTAATATTTTCCAAGCTGCTACAATTGCGGTAGATTTCTAAAATTATTCTCCCAATTTGTTCAGTTAGTAAACTTAAATGCTATTGAAGTTTTCATTATTGTAATGTTTAGGAAATTTAATTTGTTATCCGTTTCTATTTCGTGTGTGAATTTTAGTTTTTGGTATATTCTGTTTATATCTTACCTGAATTGCTTTAGATCTTCTGTGTTCCCGTTCCACAAACAAAAAATGTCGTCTATGTATCTTTTCCAAAAAAGTTTGTTTTTTTCGCGCAAGTGGTAATTTGTATATAATGTGTTCTATATTGTCTAAGTATATGTTTGCGAGTAGTCCAGAGATGGATGATCCCATTAGTAAACCGCCATTTTGTTTATTGTGTGATTGAATGTACAAAACTTTTTTGCTCTGTGCTTATTGTTATCAGTTATTGGATTTTCCAAGTTTGTTTTCTAAGGTTTGTCTAGTTAGCTTTAGTGTATATTCGACTGGTACGTTTGTTGTAAATTTGTGGCGTCAAACGAAAGCAAAACACTTTGTTCGGAGATTTCTATGTTTTGTAGAAGCCGTGTGAGTTATAGGACGTCGTCTATGGTGTATTTTGTTTGCATGTTCAATACGTTGATTGTTTTGGCTAATGGTTCGGTTGGTGAATTGAATGATGTTGTAATTGGTCTTATAGGGATATTAGTTTTATGTAGTTTTGGTAGCCTGTATAGCTTGGGGGTGAGTTCATAATTATTCGTGGTCTTTTGAATTGATTAAATTTATTGATTGTCGTTGTGGTTTCTTTTATCAATGTTGTTGTTAGGAAAGAATTTATAGGGTTTTTTGTTATTAATATGTAATTATTCTCGGAGAAAAAAATTTCTACCTCGGAGAGAAAATTTATAACTAAGCCAGTTTTATCCATAGATTTCATTTATGTTAATTTTTTTGTTTTTCTAAATTTATTGCAGTACCTGATGATGCTATAATAGTGAAATCAGTCTTAGTAAATATTAAAATAAAATAAGGAAGTACAAAGCATTTTATTAGTTAATAAAACAACTTATTATGGATCAAGAAATTCTAATATAATTCCATTTAGTTGAACGATGCTGAAAAACAGCTCGTGACAAATGTTGTAGTAAACGTACACTTGATAAATTCGAGTTATTCTTCAAACAGAGTGAAGAATTTTAACAGAAAACCAAATCTGGGTATAGTCGTATGAATCCGAATCGTAGGTCATAATCGTCGGTTAGGATTTTACAGGATGAATAAAACCAACGAAAGTGAATCGGTTTCAAAGCACTTCCAAGAAAAACTGCTCGCTTGTTTCTTGGAAAATCTGGTGATGTTGCTACTATGCCCCTAGAACATCTAAGAACTGTTAACGTGGAGTGATATTGTTCTGGATTATGACAATACTAGTTCGCATACAGGAACTCAAACTATTAAATTTATTAAACAACAAAAAGTTGAAATAATGACTAATTCACTTATCCTTTAAATCGGAAACCAAAATTGGATTTGGTACAATTACTTCAGATTGGATTAGATATCTGAATGTGAGTGAACTCGACCGGGTAAAATATTTCATGTTTTTGCGAAAACATTCTCATTCGCACTTGATTTCTATTGTGAGTTTTTAATGGGAACATGTATTTTAAACTGTACCAAACATAAATTTTAAAGTCTACAAGCTTCAATATGAAAAGACTCGAAAATTGGTCTTAATCATTATAAAATAAAGTATTATTGTAATGATAATGATAATATATGCAAAGATAATGCTCTTTGTAATTTATATGAAGAATATATTTTTCCAATTGATTTGAATTGGAATGGATACAAATGTAGTTACCAAGGTAATTGGATTAGGAAAAGGAAAGCCTCAAACACCCTAGAACAATGAAAGTTAGTCTAATATCGCAAAACTCAGTACGCTGAAAGACAAGCCTGAAGAGTTCCCAAATCAACATTTCTTCAGATAAGACGAAGATAAGACTTCAGATAAGTGAAATAAAGGGCTGTCTTAAAAAAAAGCTCTAGAAGAGTTGAATGAAAAGAAAAGACAGGCTGATCAAAATTAGATAATAAAATATCATAACGGCAAAATTCGAGTGATCAAGAATAATATCAGAAAACAGAAAAACTGAAAAGAACTCCATTGCACTGATACTACCCAAGGGCGGATCCAGCGTGTCCCCTTGGGAGGGGTGTGAAATATTTTTAACGTTTTTAGACGTATGTATAGATATACACTGGTCGTAACATTTTTGATGAGAAAAGAAAAACGGAAATTAAGTTACGATCTTCTAACCTATTTCCTTTAATTTGTCGCGTGATGGCCTTTTTTAGGTCATCTATCACATTCCCATATTTTTAAAAAGGACCTTCGTAATAATAGGCGTTCTGGCCGCACATACAAGCCTGGCGGGCCGCAGGTTGGGTATTGCTGTTCGAAGAGCTTGATGCGGGGGTAGGCAACCGCCCCTATCACCCCCCTCACGTGTATCCGCCCCTTATACTACCAGAATATCGGTGGTATCTGAAAAAATTAGGGATTTTGTTAAATCTTTGTGTACGTATGACATTATTGTGCTTTATGAAACATGGTTGAACGCCAATATTCCTGATAGTGAAGTATTAATTTCTGGTTTCCATATTTTTTGATTTGACAGAAATGCTACCACGAGTGCTAAAACCCGCGGTGGTAAAATTTTAATTGCCACAAGAATTTTAGCGCAAATATGTTAAAATGCAAGAATGTAAATGATGAATAGCTTTTTATTGTTATCAAGTTAATTATCGGAGGGGTATATATTCCCCCATCATCACCTTAAAGCCTGTAGGAAAGCCTGTGGAAAGCCTGTAGAGCAAGGCTTTCCAAAGTGTGGTTCGCGGATCCCTAGGTAAAGGATCATTTTTACGACCTACCAGAAGCGAGTTGTCCGCCGAACTCTTCTGAAGTCGATGTCGTAGACTGATTTTCTTTCCTTAACTTCAAACAAATTGTTAATAATCCGAATGATAGAGAAGCCTTTTTAGATGTTTGTTTCTGTAATATGAAGAATGCAAATTGTTTGCGGCTGAACAACTGCTTCGAAAATCAATGCATCATAATGCTTTATCTGTAATAGTTGAACTTTCTCGTAGTACTGCAGGTACTGCCACCCCACAGTCATCGGAATTAGTACTTGATTGGAGAGAAGCGGATTCTGTTAGTAAGATGTTATGGATAATATTACTTTAAGATGTATATAACTGTTGTTAAACTGCGTATATAACTATTGGGATAATGCTAGTATCAACAATGCCCTATCACACAACTACTAGTACTTGGTCTACCTCTCTCTCGTCATTGCCAGATGTCGTCACGCTCTTTTATGATCTTTTTAACTCAGTAAGTGAAATGTACGTACCCAAATATTTTAAGTTAACTGCACTTGATTTCCTTGAGTCGCGAGGAAAAGTCGACATAAACAATTTTTAACTTCTAAATCAGATGATTATTATGTAATATTTTCTGACCGTCGAAAACAATGCAAGGATTTGCCAATTAAGTGTTGTAACAATTATATTAATGAAGTTAATTCCAGTATTAATGATAATCTCATGCTCCTCAGGCGATACGCCAAGGTTAAGAGAACTGTAGTAACTTACCCAGTTTTATATCAATAAAACTGCTAATGATGGATATGGACTTAGGGCTCTTTTTGCTGAGTATTTCT
>WYDF02055137.1:1878-25320 GCA_009867245.2 Adranes taylori
ACATTTGGTGTGTTGTGTACGGTAATCCATGTAAAGAAAAGTTTGAAGCATTTCTATACTACAAACATTTTCTTTACGGCAAAATAAGCTTATAACATAAATCGTGACGATTTGCTACCCAGTAGGTTACATTTACCTTAAAATTTTATTAATCATTTTTTTTTATAAAACTGATAAAAACAAAGATACCGTTACTTCCGTTTATTCTATGCAAATTTTTGCGTTGGCTTTTCGTTTGATTCAAATTATTTCTATTTCTTTCTAGCTTCTCAGTCTATTTCATTAAGCAAGCGATCATGTTCTTAATTCAACGTTACTCATACTTGGGGCGAAGAAATAGAAAGAGTACGATATATGAATTAAGAATAGAAGCAGATATATGTCGGTACCGTGTGTTAGTCGCGCGGCATCGCGTCTTTGATGTTAATAAAAGATACCACGTATCCATGCTAGAAGGATATAGTTTGGCTATGTTACATATCTGATAAATAATTAATTAATTAAAATTAATTATTTATCAGTTTACTTTGACACTTTGGCCAAATGCTCATACTCAAATTTTATTTAAACAATAATTGCCGGCGCAATTAAGGCCAAAGACACTCTACAACGTCTACTACTCTTCAACTCCAAATCACTAGAAACATAAACGCCCAGCCAAGGATTATTCTAAGCATGAAATATCCAACCTACTATTCTAATACCCAATTTTCTATTTCACCAACTCACCTATATATGTGATCCTTATAGATGTTCAAATTTTCCCAATTAAGTATAAACGAAATACCCCTTATTATCTGTATACTAGTATTCAACTATTCGCACAAAAATCCTCTACTGCTCCTTTGACTAGCTCCTCTAAAGTATATCAATTATAATTGCCCAGATGTTAAATTATTCCCACGTATTTTAGGACTCTGCTACGGTTAAAAATAGTTTTCTTCACCATCGATAAAATACGAAACTCTGAATGTGTATAATCTCCACAATAACAAAAAGGTATCTTTAAAGTATGTATAACACTGAATCAAAACTAGCAGCATTTTATTTAACAATTTAATGTAACATTATTAGAGACCCCAAAAACCATATATAATCTATATACATAAATTCAGAGTTTACATATTTACACTAGCATGATACATGATAAATAGATATCAAATATCAAGTGATTAATAAATGGATAACACAGCTAACCTAAATAATTACCACCAAACAAAAAAAAATTCAAAGACTCTTAGGTGCTCCAATAAAATGTTATAAAGGTATGTTGAATTGAAATAGTAACAAATACGTGATATTAGAATGTTTGAAATGTTACAACATATCAGTTGAAATGAAATATTGTAATCTAAATGATGTGGAAATAATGTTTGAAAATAATATAGGATATTAAGGGCGTCCTTAATAAATATTACACAATAACAGAATCAATTTGTTATTGGTTAAATATTTATGTAAACTACTGAATTATCGCGAACTCTTGTTGAAGTTGAGAATTTTATAGGTATTAGATAGTCTGATCACCTTCTTCCTCTATTATAGGGCCCTAAACCTACAACTCAACTATGGGGAAATCCGAGCTATATTCCTCACCAATTTGGTCAACCACACGTTAAACCAAAATAGGTATATTAGGAATGACGATATCTTAAAAATTTCTTCGACTATACAATGATATAATCTAATGAACTACGAACGAATAACCAAGGTCAATTCTAAACGTAATAATCAACCAATTATCCAAGCTATTCATGCAAATAGGTCAATGATCCACAAACGAACAACCACAAGGTAATCCGATGACAAAAGTAATAATAATTACCCCACACTAAAATCCCAATGTACTTCCTCTAACTAATCCGCCCCCCCCACCCCGCGCGCCACGCAAAAATATAACACTTACTAAATATCTATATGGTTACAATTACGGTTCAATAATCTTCCTCTCTCACACATACACACTAAGGTACAGTTTCGATCTTATTAGCAACTCGGTCTCGTTACAATTTCTCTAAATAATGATTCAATTTATAAATATTTGAAAAAAATAGTCCATAAATTCACGTTAACATTTTTATGTAAATATGCGCATTACCGATGACGAATTTCTCCAACCGGCCCTGCTACCGACAAATTTGACTTGATTTCAGACTGACAGCATCCAGTCCATTCTCCTGTAAAATCCGCTTAATCTCGACGTAAAATCCAATTCGCCATTAATCTAATCTAATATCCTTGAGAAAATCCAATTCCATGATTCCTGTTACATGAATTTACCAAAATGACGATTCCAAAATACTATTGATCAGAGACGATGATGTACAAATTTATTGAAGTCCAAAAGAAAATTCCGCAACAAAGCCGATATATTAACTCGCCAAAGAAACCACTGCATAAACATTTAAATATTTTACTACATAATTAACCCAATTCAATTCAACAAAAATTGAAACCCGTTTATATCTATTTAAAAGGAGTTTAACTAAAGCGCCGCTAGATGTCACAATCTGCCTAATTAATATTGTACAAAGTAATATGGTAACCAGATTGGTTTATTAGATATAGTAAAACTATTTGATTATTCAAATCCAAAATGAAACGTTACAACTCAATAACCAAATATTTACGACTTTTGTTATAAGCTTTATTTTCCTTTTAAGCTGTAAACATATCAATCTTTCGAGACTTTTTCACAATAGTAATAAACTGTTATATTTTTTTTTACATGAATGAAAAGATAAAACTCACAAAATACTTTAAAACTAACTTTTTAAAAACAATTATAGTAATATGATGGAGGAAGAACCTGGTTTTTACGCCGATCTATTATTATTATCCAGAGCTCTCATATCTTAATCATCTCTAAAACGTCTTCATTTTTTTTGCTATAGTAGTATTCAATATTATGGGCCTCATTTAGTCGATCAGCATTGTCTTCGCCACACATGATTACGTTTCTTTTTAATAATATTCACACATTGACTATGGCCGTGTCTCTTTGTAACTGAGCAAAAGATCTTTTGATGCCAGAATATTAACATTATCTGACGAAACACATAATCATGTCTCACTCACTCACTCACTCATCTATGATTTTTATTCATAAGAATATTTTGTAAGGCTTATTAAATTTTGTGTCATTTATGTACATATTAAGTTGACATCAATGGATGATGACTAATCTATCATAAGTTATACACAACTTTTTATTTAAACTATTCAATAAGTTTTACAGAATTTTCATTTCATACGACCTGACACTTGAAATATTTGTTTTCATATTTTTGTAGCATAGTTAGTTTTCACGTCTCATTTAAAATGAAAATTCTACTTAAAATGGAATCTTAATTCCGAAACTCATGTAGCGTTTGGAAGAAAGTAGTGATGTGCATTACTGTTTTTTTCTCGAAAACCTTTATAACAGTTTGTTGAAAAACAACAACAGTTTTTAAAAATGTTTAATAAAACATGTTGTTTCCAAACTTACAAATAATCAGTTGCGGTACAGTGCAACGAAGATATCATCTGAATCTTCGAACCTTCTCCAGAACTTACAAATAAGACCTTGGTAACCTTTTCTGTGATTTCTTCTTATTTTTATAGTTTTGGGCTTTGGAGTTTTTTACGTTTTTTGTTTCTTTTCTTTGCTGTACAAATTCCCGTTTGATTGGTGACAATACAACTTTTTCCCCTTTTCTTCCTGTTTTAGAAAGTTTGAGACCGGCTTTGTGGATATTTTCTACATTCAGTTGGCCTCACTAAATGTTGTCCATAGGTTCAGGATTACTTTTTCTGAAGCTTATATTGTTATGGCTCACCTGATCGCTAAGCACCTGTCAGAAATTTGTTGCGGCGACAACGTATACGCTTTAGGTGTCGTACACCGGCATATCAAGTAATTTCTGGCTGGAATGGTAAGCAGAGTCACACCGTTTTTTTTTAGTTATGTTCAAACCCTCTGGAGGCAAATGGCTATCGTTGTCATCTAGTATAAGAAGCAATGGATTATTTTTTGAGCTTCCAGTCACCTTTTCGAAATGTTTGACAACCTTGGGGAATAACTGGGAGTTTATCCACTCCGTCACTTGCGCTAACCCTAATATGCTGGTAGATGCTCTTTTCAACATGTTTAATTAGAAATGTTTCTTTGGGAACACTATCGCGTGTGGTAGGGCTTCACCTGTAGCAGAAATTGCGCAGCACGTTGTTACAATGATACCTTGTTCACCACTTGTGACTTTATTAATTTGTTTTCCAGTACCCTTTTTGGGTTTTGTAGCGTGGTGGTACTGGTCTCATTAATTTTTTTCCTGCAATTTTCCTGGCATAATTTTCGACCTAGAACTAGAAGAAGAAAAATACTCAAGAGAACACACTATTACATGTTACACTGTACTCCATCTCCTACTATAAAAACAAATATTCCTATTAATTTTATAGTTTAGAAATATCGATAAACTTTGTGGACTCTTGAAACACCAACTCATTGAAGATAAATTTATTCACCAGAATCTATTTGTTTTCCAACAAAAACAAAACTTCACTAGTCAAATTCCCCACATTTTAGGCGTAGAGAAAGCACGAGATTCCTGTCGTTGAAAGGAACATCTGAAACCCATCTAGAAGAAAGCAAGTAGTTCAGTATCTGCAAATTAATTAAAGAGGAGTAATAATTTGGAGACCTTGTTGCACGCTTTTCATATATATATATACGCAATAAGAAAGATAATTAATCATATCCATAATGCATAAACTAAGCTAATGTTTTATAAATAATCTTTATGGAACATATGTTTACATCTAATCGGTCGTATACTTAGCGAAATGAAGATATTATTCTAATATACGAATAAAAATCAAAGTAAATCGTGAACACTTTCTCTTCAACTATCTTCTTCCATTCACGAATTCATGGAATTCTTTAACCTAATAATAAAATAATAACAGGTGTTGCCAATCACAACTATCCAGCCAACTCAATTTAATCAACACGATTTTAGTATAATACCCATGGAGTTTAGTAATTCCGCGTTTGAAATATGTAAAAGAATCATGTAAATAAGGTGCGGCCATGACATTTCAAGAAATATAAGTATTTAATAAACCAATTCACCCACAATTTGCATTAATATTGTACTTTACGATATGTAATAAAATGTCTATTATATTAATTGTTCAACGGATATGATTAGATTTACTATGTTAAGAGTTGAAAATCTTGACTCTATATAATATTTTTAATATTGAGGAGTCTTTGCATGCTTATTTATTATTTATATATGTGCACAAGATATTGATTTAGATTTACTTGTGATTATTCATGTTATAATCAGATGATGAAGGTATTTTTCTATTAATTTCAATTAGTAATAATTTCTCTTTCCTCTAATAGTCTTTAAGTCTGTCTTCCCTAAAGACCTTTTCTCTTTTCCCTAACAGTTATTTCCCTTATTCCTATCCCTTTTATTCCTGCTCCTAAACACTCTAATATTACCAGCCAATTCCATTTCTTTCTGTGTTCATACAATTCTGAAACATTCCTTAATCCAGTGCTCCCATTTATCTTCATTTCTCTCAAAAATTCTACATACACTCTCACATTCAGTCATCCAGTTACACCTATTACACCTATCCTCACTCCCACATCTGAAACGCGCGATCATTCTTTTTTCTCCATACTCACTTTAGCCATAAGGTATTCCGGTTAGCTTGCTCCTCACTGATATCTGTATCATTGTACCTAGTGTTCCTCAATCGTCCCACCTTTCTTGCAACTCCACATCATTCATTCTCACTTCCACTTCATTCACCATCTCATACACTTCTATCATCTTTTCAATCCATCTTTCCATTGACTACCCTATTCTTTCACATGTTCTTTTTCATTCTCTTGTCCATTCATTTATGTATCACGCATTGCTTTCATCCTCTAATACTCTCAAGTATATTCCTTTAACTAATCTATCAGTTTCATCCATCATTACCTTTTTTTCATACTTTGGCATTTACATGAATCCTTTATTTTAACACTTGTACTTCCCGCATTCTTGCAAAAAATTCTGAAGCGGCGTTGAATCTTCCACTCCGATTATTTTCGTCTCGATTATTTTCCTCTCCATTTCTTCTCTTTTCTTCACTCTCCATATTTCCCCGTCGTACAATATTCCTCATAGAAACTTTCATTATCAACATTCTCATACATACCGAATCTCCAAATCTCATTTCCCACACACATCTTAACCGTTCAATTGCAACCTTTGCTTTCTTTAATACCACCTCTACGTGTTTATTACACTTTCCATTTTTACACATTATAAATCCTAAATGCTTATAGCTTTTACATTCTTTATCTATATCCTCCCCTCTTGCATATCATTAGTTTTGTTTTTTCCACATTCACTTGCTTATCTCTTTTCATTACTTATCTATTGACCCTTTCAATCATCTCTTTCATGTCTGCTTTCGTTTTTGTCGTACTTACTTTATCATCTGCATATCACGAAGACCACGCTTTCTCTCTCCCTATCAGCACCTCTCCACTTTGTCCCTTCCTTAACACCTCTTTCAAATCAGATATGAAGATGGTAATCAGGCGCCCACTCATCCGGTACCCTTATCTTACCCAGTTTTTTTTTTATTTCAAACCAGTCTGACACATTGCGTCCCTCTCTTGCTCTAAGCTTTGTTCCCTCGTATATTTCTCTTATTATCCTCTTTATTCTTTCTGTCATTCAAATTTCTTTCGTCTTTTTCTACAGTTTATCCTTTACAATGTTGTTAAATGGCCGCTTTATGTCAGTAACATCATGTACAGCTTATGTCCCTTACCCAACTCCTGTGTTAGTAGATTATTATCACAAGATTATCTACTGCACTTCTACCCCCTTATATATCCATTTTGGGTTCTCGACATCACATTGTTTTTATTTAGAAATCTTGTTATCCTTTTGATCCTTCCAGACAATTTATACACCCGTTCATTATAATGATGCCTCTGTAATTGTTCACATCTGTTCTGTTATCTCTTTTAAATATTGGAATTATTTCTTTCTTTTTCCATTTACCAGGAATTCTCTCCTTTTATTTCCAAATTTCATTGAACCTTCTTACTAACGCCTCCATACCTCGCTTATTTAAACAACTCCACACTTCTGTAGGAATTTCAACTCATCCAACTGAACTTCCTTTTTTCATTCTTATAATCCCTTCTATAACTTCCTCATTGTCATTTTCATCCATATCCCCTTCATCCTTTCTCAATCCCCTTCTATGCTCCTTGGTTATGTCATTCATATCCAGTCTACATTTATTTGTCCTGTTATTTATACTCACCTTACGTCAGCGGTAATAACTCCAGTATTCATTCTTAAATATCTCCACACTTCTATTTCACAACTAAGTCCTTTAATACTTTTTTTCTCTTTCTCTTCTTTCTCCTTTCTACATTTTCCCATTTCATCCTTTACTTTAATTCTTGCTTCCATGTACTTACTCCAATCTATTTCGCCTAATCTAGTTCACTTTTAAATTTCTCTTGTTTTTCTCTTCCTTTTCATGCACTCTGAATCAAAATCACTACATCTTTTCCTATTTTCATGTCTTCTCCTTTCCGGTTTGTTTATAAAATCTCTCCTAATTCCCAGTACTATTTCGTTTACATCTTTCATCTTCTCCAGTTTCTCTTTCCCAATCTCTCTTTAAATTTGATTTGATATTTTTCGTCCCATCTATATCCGTTCTCCTTCACTCTATCTTTTTTTATTCACTCTATCTTCATTCATACATTTCAAATCTTTTTTCCATCTAATCTATAAATTTCTTCCTCTTTGCATTAACCAACTAATCCTTTGACTTTCAGCATAAAAGCCCGTTTTTAAATTGTTCTATCCTTACATTCCAATCTCCCAGAATCACCAGCCTATGAATTTCTTCTTCCTCTAGTAACTTTGCACTCATATTATTTATGAATTTTTGCTATTCATATATACAAATCTGAACATCCATTCTTTTCCTTCCACTCTTAAATTCCTGGAACAGATGTCACTTACTTTCTTGTTTACTATGTTCTCTTCAGCCAAACCTGCTCTCACTCCAGTTATAATTCTCCCGCTCGCTCTACGCTTTTTATGTGCTCTACTTGCTCTTAGCAATTTCCATTTAAATCCCACAGACATCTTTTTCTCTATTCTATTCCACTTTCCTCTGTCCATCCACGTTTCTACAAGTGCATGAACATCAAATACTTCCATAAATAACTCTTTATCATCTATCTTATTCTTAAGTCCCTGTATGTTTGAACTAATATTTTTTTATCCCCCTCCCCTGTTTTACTTATTCTTAAATTGTTTAAATAAAATTGTATTTCCTTATTGTAATATTTTATTTTGCTGCCGGTTTCGCACTAGTGACATAATCAGGCGGAAATATTTATGACTATAACAATTTATTCTTTGTATTGTTTCTTTGAATAGTATTGTTTTGTGATTTAGTACGTAATTTTATTTGATGCTACTACCTTTCTTATGTATTCTTGCATTTTCTATGTATTATACTGCAATTTCTTTTGCTTCTATCTACGTAATAAAGATGAATTGCTGTCTTGTTGGTAAGCACATAACTTGAGAACGGCTGGATCGATTTGGCTCATTTCTGCTTGGAAAAGTTGCAAGGAAAATTGGAAAATTCGGGAAAAACTGAAATCCCTTCGTAAGCGCATCACTTGAGAACGGCTGGATAGATTTGGCTAATTTCTTTTTTAAAATGTCCCTTAGTTTCCGAATAAGGTTTTTACGGAAAGAAAAATTGGAAAAGTTTCCCGGAAAATTTGAAAAATGTGGGAAAAACTGAAATCCATTGGTGAGCGCATCACCTGAGGACAGCTGGATCGATTTGACTAATTTCTTTTTAAAATGTTTCTGACTGGTTGGTAAGCGCATTCAATTAAGAACAGTCAGATCAATTTGACTATTTAGTTTTTAAAAATGTTTCTGACAGTCAGAATCAGTTGTTTACGGAAAGAAAAATTGAAAAAGTTGCAAGGAAAATTGGAAAATTCGGGAAAAACTGAAATCCATTCGTAAGCACATAACTTGAGAAGGGTTGGATGGAATTGGTTATTTTTTTTTATGTTCCTAACACTCTGAATTAGGTTTTTAGTGAAAGAAAACTTGGAAAAGTTGCCCGGAAAATTCAAAAATTAAATGTGCAATAATCTATGCGCATCACTTGAGAACGGCTAGATCGAATTGACAAATTTCTTTTTTAAAATATTCCTGGGAAAAGTTGGCCTGGGAAAGAAAAATGGGATAAGTTGGCCGGAAAATTGGAAAATTCCGCAAATTCTGGTTTGTAAGCGCATCACTTGTGGATCGATTTGGCTAATTTCTTTTTAAAAATGTGCCTAAGTGTCTGCATAAGGTTTAGACGGAGAGAAAGATTGGAAAAGTTGCCCGGAAAATTGGAAAATTTGGGAAAAACTGAAATCCGTTGGTGAGTGCATCGCCTGAGAACAGCTGGATCGATTTGACTAATTTCTTTTTAAAATGTTCCTAACACTCCGAGTAAGGTTTTTAATGAAAGAAAACTTGGAAAAGATGCCCGGAAAATTCGAAACTTAAATGTGCAATAATCTATATCATAAAAATGATATGCTGTTTGTTGGTAAGCGCATCACTTGAGAACGGCTGGATCGATTTGACTTAAAAATGTTCCTAAGAGTCCGATAAAGTTTTGACGAAAACAAAAGTAGCCCGGAGAAAGTTCTGGAAAAACTGGAATCCATTGGTAATCGCATCACTTGAGAACGACTGGATCGATTTGATTAATTTCTTTTTAAACTGTTCCTATCACCCCGAGTAAAGTTTTTAGGGAAAGAGAAGTGGAAAAGTTGCCCGGTAAATTGGAAAATTAAATGTGGAATGAATATAAGAAATAAAAATTACATGCTGTTTGCTGGTAAGTGCATCACTTGAGAACGGCTGAATCCATTTGGCATTTTTTTTTAATGTTCCTAACAGTCCGAATAAGGATTTTTAGGCCTTAGAGCAGTCCGCGCCGTAGGTGCGGCGGTAGATTTATTCGCGCCATTTGAGCTGGTCGTATAGCGGCACGCATATACAAATATGGGGACCAGGTGGGGGGCAAAACAACGTTTTCCGGGGCCGCTAGTATTATATACAATTTTATTCAAAATAAATATCATTATAGAAGATGCAGAAATGGAGATGCCTGAAAACAAAAGAATACCTTCGGATTCAGTAAATAGCAGCAAATAAAATTACGCAGATTATAAAAGAGAACAATGCTAAGCAAATAATTAATGAATGTAAATAATGCAACAAAACATTTCAATTAAGGTATAATAATCAGCAAGTCAATGTTTAAAGCAATTCGAATTTTAAATATTTCCTAGCAGATTATATAATGATTGATAAATGTTTTGTGCTTGGAAAAAATTTACTATTTTTTCACTGCACCGTATAACATGACAATAGTGATAACCTTGAAGTACCTTGAAAACTAATTTCTATTAGACAAAACAATTGTGTCGTTTGTTAGAATCTTATGAAATTATAACCTGTTAAACCTATTGTGTATATAAATTGTCTATATTATATAATTTTGATTACTATATTTTCAACATATTATCTTGTGACATCATATTCTAATTCTCCTATTTGCAAATTTTTATTTTTATATAATATTATGGAAATGATCTGTTATTAAAGATTTTTTTACTTGCTTTTAGTATCTAACATTTATAAGGGCATAACAAAGCGCGTGGGTACTGAAATATTTCAATAATCATGGGTTCTGTGCGAAGATCTGAAAGCTCTCTTACTATAACAATTTTTTAAATAACATATTTTTGGGTACCATAAATAATTTGCTTGCAATTTTTTCTCGAACTATGCTCAATCTTATTAAAAATCCCATATTTAGAGATTCATTCTGTAGGTTTTTAGGCTAAATATTTTTATCATCGTTTGATTCACTAAATAATATTGTGACGAAAAAAAAATCATTGCCCTCATTTTAATTTAGTTCCATTCTAATACTCAAAGTACTTTCAATACTCATACGTGAATAATAATTTATCGACTAGTTTGAAATTTTCAAACATTCATTTTTGTCTGTATTTATTACATTTACTTGCGAATAGGCGCTAGACTTTATTGCATGTACATTAAACTTTTCATGAATAGAATAAATAGTAATTGAGTGTGTTTTATTATTTAATGAGTTATATTGACCCTATATAATTTTAGTTATAGACTAATTTATAATACTATATATATATAATGTAAGTATAAAAAATGTATACATGCCATCATTTCTTGTACTTGTATGAAATATAAAATTTGACTTTAATTCTCCGAAGTACAATATTTAGCTATATCACAATAGCTTACATATGTTCACATCGAATAAATCTCATTATTATAATTTGTGAGAACTTAATATTAATTGCAAAATTGAAAAATGTTACCAACTTACGACGAGATTTCGTTTCGACGTATTTGCGTACTCATCAGGCAAGTGCATGTAATAGTTTCAATCTAATGGTACATTGTGAAAAAATCGCAATGGAGTTCGCAAGAGACATTTTTGGTTGCGGTGTTCAACCACAAGACTGCCGTACTCAGTCTATAGTCGCTTAAAAGCGTGTATCTTAATCATTGTACCGTTAAAACACAGTTTTGTTAGTTTTATTTTCAGTTTTATTTTCTACGATCCCTTTTAATAGTCGGGTGGGTTTTACAATTGAAGTTAATTTTATAAATTTATTTATTAAATACAAACCCACTCTCCTAAATTGTCGTGGACTTTTAACGCGACAATATGCATTAATCAGATGGGTAGCGGTTAAATAACTATTTACACCCTAAATAACTAGTCTGCAAAACTTTGTAGACTATTTATTTCAAAAAGAAGTAGTAAAACAATTAAAGTAATCTTTGAATTTTTTATTTCTATCGAATAAATAAAATAAGTTTGCTACTTGAATATGAGACATTTTTAGTTTCTATCCTTCAGAATTGTAATTCAGACATTTCACATAGAAGAATATACTTAGCATGCCATCTATTAAATAATACATTTGGTTTTATGCCAAAATATGTATATTTGACAGTTTAGCCTGCATAACATTTTACAATAACTATAACATTTAATGACCATTTTACGCTAGGTGCGCACTTACTTTCTTCTCGTTTTATCAGCTCATGAATACATCAATTTAGGAATTCCAATTTTTTGGAATGAACTGATCGGGACACAATAGCCATAGACGAAGGAAGGAGGCAAGTTATATTCGAGAGATAGCTTACAGTTAGCGATTCATATAACACTTATGGTATTTTTATGTTTCTGCTCATTTAGCGTATCGAAACGAAACATATCGGTACATTGATTCAAAAAGAATAAACTTACGACTACTAACGTTCTCATAAATATTTCTCTAAACGTTCTAAAACCAATTTTGGAAAAAAATAATTTCTAATAATTTTGGGGCCCTTATTTTATATCTTAAATAAAATAATGGCCATAATCGCCATAATTAATAACCATAATGGCATCAGCCATTATCCATAGCTATTGCCAATGCCATTGTCATTGCCATTCCCATGCAATTGTCATTCCATAACCACTGCATAGCCATTGCATACCCATTTCTTTCCTCAGTCATTCCGTACTCACTCCATAGTCATTCCATAGCCATTCCATTACTATGTCATTATCATTGCATTGCATTGCCATGCGATGGCCATACCCATGCCATAGCCATTGCCATAATCCATTACTCATAATGACCATAATTGCGTATTAGCCAGGCTAAACTATTCTCTAATGATTGAGCGTCTCATGTCAAACCAAATAACACTGTATTCTATCAAAGAACATTAATTGTATTAAATTAATACACGAGGACCGGCAAGAACAACAATAATGCTTCCAATATTTTCTACGAATTTATCGCCTAGGTAAATGGAAATAATTTTTTCAATAATTTTATTTCTCGGTGTATGTAAATTGTGGACCAAAATTCAAAAACCACGAATCTTACCGGTAAATTGAGCACCAACATGAAGATTAAGCTTTATCTTGTACCTTCTACCGTAGGATCTCTTCTTAATTGAATGTTCTGCAAGTGTTTTAAGTGTTGTCACCAATTCAAAAACGTTGGGATGAGTTTTCTCGATTTTCTTATTCAAAACACTGTGCCATCCCTCAACTGTGTTTGCATCATCGTTGTATGAAGTAATCAATCCTAATGCCTGAACTTTTTTCCAAATAGCCTGATTAAAATGAAAGTTGTAACACTAAATTTGCTCATCTGGAAAAACTCCGAAAAGCAGCGGTTCCGAAATCTAATTTGATCACGTAAGGGGAAAAGTTGAGATTTTCTTTAAGTATGTTCAGCAGTCTTACATAGGTAATTTCCTTTCTGTTTGGCTGACACAAGGAACTTCCACTAAATTTCCGATGTCCATATACATGGTGTACAACTCATCAAACAGTGAGCAAGAACTTTTTCTTTAACTCACCATCTGATAAGATAATGTTTGCTTTTCTTAATTCGGCACCGTTGTTCTTGGCAAACCCCTACATACGCTCATCAGTAACATCATCTATGAGTAAAAGGTTTTCGACTAGTTTAACAGGTAACTGAACTTCTTGTCTGTTTTTGGTACCGTTGTCACATCAAATGGTTTATTTCTTGCTTCATATAACGCTGGCGTTATTGATGCAAAGTCTGGAATTCTGGTAACAAAATCAAGTCCCAGATCCGTAGATTTTGAAAATCCTTGGCTAACGATTTCTAATATAGGTGTAAGTACCTCGCGCGCCCTTGTTTAACATTGGAAACGACATTTTTCCAATGTTAAACAACCAAAAATATTTTGCATGGTCTTCTTTTCAGGAGATTCCTCAGAATTTGCGAAGAAAATCAATTTCTCTCAGTATACAGTACATTGAAGGTATTTTCTGACGTATTTGGTTTAATAACTTAGAAAGTTCATTTTGGCTACGAATTGTAGAAGTTATCCTTTTCTAGCGACAAATCGTCTTACCTAAATTTTCTCAATTGGTGTAGAGGCAATGGTCCGCAATTTACACTTAAGATTAAAAATATTTTATGAAACTATCTACTAAAATGGATTATTGGTCCGCAGTTTACATGCACCCTTTTATTTGTACTAATTAAAAAGAAATTTTTAGTCTATAAGTGTGTACAAGACTTAAGAAAAAATGATAATTGTAACTCAATCATATGTTATTAAGATAATTAAAGTAACCACTTTGCTATCTTCTGAAACCTCTTACGGAACGTTAACATGTAAATTGAAGAAAAAAGTGTTCTAAAATAGTTATATATAACACTAAGCTTTTGTATGATAGTTGCTAGGAATCTAAATTAAGTGGCAATGAACTCAATAATGGCATAAAGTTTTAGAAAATTTGTAGTGTTATAAGCAAAAATCTTATAGCATTTTATTTATTATGTTCTAGCTTTTATAAGCTACAAATATATAATTTTCCACCGGTATATTATACTATACAATACTATACTAATACGAGTAAACCTTTATTGGCATCAATAACTTCAATAGATTCTTTTAACCCAATTTAAAATTTTTACATAAACAAACAAATTCTTAACTAGCTAAAACAATTCTTTATATAAAACAAAGAAACTCTTAACTAGCTAACATAATTAACTGGACTAAGCAACAAAGCAGAAGAGGGTAGGGGTCATTCCATGCCAAATCAACCAGTCACTCAACCTGACCATCTTTAATTTTTATGAAATTTTCATGGATTATTCTGTCCAATGATATACATGAGAATATATTTTTAGAATTTTTTTATCTTATTGGATTTTGGTGCAATTAATTTTAAAAATTTTGGAAAAATAGTCAAGTTATATTAGGCCTAGAGAGATGTTTGATGCCTTATTTTAAAGGGAATTTCATAAGATTTAATTCCCCATGAATATGTGTGCTACCCATGAATATGAGTGGTGAAAAATTTCTTTTTGATTTTTCAAAAATTTTTTTAACATTTTTTTAAGATAATGTTTTGAAAATTTTTGAAAAAATACCTGTCTCTTGCAGTGTTATAAGCGTTAAATCCTAAAATTTACAGATTTACAGGGTGAGATCAAGAGATATCACAAAAATAAGTATATCAAAAAAGAATTTTTTTAAGTTAGCGCATTTAAATTATTTTCAAAAAAATATATGTTCTGTGTAATATTATTAGCTTTCAATCTTAGTATTTTTAGAGTATGTTTAGATAATTATTTACTAATTTTGCATAAATTTTTTTAATAAATAATACTTAAAAATAGTTTAAAAATACTAAGCATATGCACAGTATGTTTAGATAATTATTTACTAATTTTGTATAAAATTTTTTAATAAATAATACCTAAAAATACTATGATTGAAAGCTAAGAATATTGCACAGAACATATATTTTTTTGAAAATAATTAAAATGCGCTAACTTAAAAAAATTCTTTTTGCCATATTTTTTTTATCAACTTATTTTTGTGATATCTCCTGATCCCACTCTGTAAATTTTATGATTTAACGCTTATGAATTTTATGATTTAATGCTTAACACTGCAAGAGACATGTATTTTTTCAAAATTTTTAAAAACTATATTTTTTTTTAATTCAAAAAGAAATTTTTCACTAAACATGTTCATGTGTAGCATATCATATTAAACCTTACGAAATTCCCTTTAAAATGAGGATCTAACATCTCTCTAGACCTAATAGAACTTGAGTAATTCAAGCATTAAAATTCTAAAGCATGCTAAAAAATGACTATTTTACCAAAATTAAAAAATTTTTGACACCAAAATCCAATAAGCTAAAAAAAATTTAAAACTATATTCTCATTTATGTCATTAAGGAGATACTCACAGAAAGTTTCATAGAAATGAGAAATGGTCCGGTAGAATTTTGAAATTTTTTGCTTGATTTGATATGGATGAGACATTTTTTTTCTTTTGTTTTGTTTCTTATTCCTTTACATTCTTTTACTCAATGCTCTCAACTTTCTTCTTTCTCATAACAAATCCTACATATTCTTTTGATCCCGACCATTCCAGTAGGGAAGTCCTGGTTTGCAGTCACATTTATTTTTCTTTAGAATTTTTAGTGCTCAACTTCTTAGTTTAGCAATGACATTTACATTGGTTAGTGTATTTATTCTAGTTTACAAAGAAATGTAAACTTTTTCCCTGTTTATTGATTAAATATTACAATTTTTGTGAAAAAAGAGGAGTGTGACTTAATCCCGTGCCAGGGATGGTTGTCACAGTGTCTGGGGTAGGTAGTCACATAGTAAATTAAGGGAAACAATTAAAGAAGAAACAATTATTTAAATTAAATGAGTATTTTTATTAAAGACAACATGTTGTACATAACTAATTGTTCCCAAGAAAATAATGAAAAATTTGTTTTTGTCCTGGATAGTGTATTTTTTTTAACGGTTCATAAACGATCCTGTTCAATGTTGGAGGCGGTGAGCAGAGTGTGGTGAGAAAGATAACATTATTATGCCATTTTCCTTCGCAAAGTTTAGTCGTTTAATGGATAGGTCAGAGCTGTGATTATCTAACAGCAAGAGGCATGGATTTTTTCTTAGTTGATTTCTCGTGGCTATAAAAATGTTTCAGGAAAGCGATAAATAGTTCTTCTGCCATCCAACCGGAAGTATTACTTCCTCCTTTGTAGCCAATTGGCCGTCTTTGATGAAATGGTCTTTGAAATGTACTCGCGGAAAAACAAAGAGTGGTGGAACGGAATTGCTACCTCCCGAAACAGCAGCAGCTACTGTGTCTACTGTGCCTCTCGGCTGAGATAATAACACCAATTGCTTAAATCATTTTCTAGCAACAACTTTGTTCGTTTTTTGCGCAGTAGTCGCCCCGGTTTCGCTCACGTTAAATATGTCGTGTGGTTGAAAACTATATCGTTGTGGTTGAAAGCCGATTCAAGGTTTTCAAAGAAACTTCTGACATTATGTTAGTTAAAACTAGTGGCTCCAGTTAAACTAGTGGCTTCAGGTGTTCTAATGTCCAGAGAATGGTGTCTCTTCAAAAATGACGTAAACCAAGCGAAGCCAGCTAGCTTGTTCGATTCCCAAGACTTTGGATTCCCAAGACTCAAGTTATTGGAAAAACAAGCTCGAACGCTATTTTCCGAATATCGTTGGGAAATAATCCGAAATAAATACTTGGTCCAGAAGTATGTATTTTTCCAATTTTTCTTCCTGTTCATCAGTACTTAACTTGAAACCACATCAATCGATAATTTCTCGCTGGTTCTCGCTCTGAATTCACATGTGGACGTACAAATCTCAGCAATGATCTTAGGCCAAGTCCACCAAAATCAGCGGTCAAATTGTTCTAAAATTGAAGGTTCATTAGAAGCCCATTTTCTTAAAAGAAAACATGCAGACTTTAAAATATCATACACTTCCATACAAATTTGTTTAGATTTTTCTATACTATGTGTTCCAGATATAAAATCATCAACATAAAAATATCTCAAAATAACATTTGATGCATCTGGAGAATTCAATTTATTATCTACATCTATTTGATGTAGACTTGGAGCTAAATATGGAGCTGACTTTGTTTCATAAGTAACAGTTCTTAATCCATATGTTTCAATATTTAAATATTTATCAAAACGCCGTAATATTCGTTGATATTTCCTTTGTTCAGGATTATATCAATTTGTCTATACATTTTTTCAATATCTGCAATAAACACATATTTATGTTCACGAAAGCTAACTAATATTGAAAATAAATCATGGACCTTTTTGAATTACAGGACCTTTGTGTTGAATTAAATTCAATGAATTCCCAGAATCAGTTTTAGCAGATCTATCAAAAACAATTCTTCCATATGACGAAATGAAGAATTCTTATATGACCAAATGATTTATATTGTGATATAAATTTTTTTAATGATATTTTTAAAAATTCATTTAATTCTAGTTTCCGTTCTAAATTATAAAAACAACATAACGCAGATTTTCTTGAATCACCTAAACATTTAGGATTCATTTTAAATGGAATACTAACTACAAATCTACCATTACTACTCCTATATATTGTTTGTTTGAAATATAATTCATATGCCCTCTCTTCTATAGAAAAGGGACTAGATGAATTTATCTCTTCAATTTCACAAAATTTTTCCAATCTCATCAATTTCAGTGGAATTTACAAAATTACATGTAACTGTATTAATATTTGCCATATTTAGAATTCCTCCAAATATCCAACCTAATTCTAGAATTTTGCATACAAATTTTATTATTATTTAAATTAATTCTTCATCAAGTAAAACATTTCAAAAACGATCTGGCCTCAATCGTGATGTAAATTGCCGGCAGATTGAGAGTTCCTTGGACATTTTTAAGACTTCAATCCAAAAGATTTTATATGATGAGTACGGCGTGAAAAAATTAATTTCTCGTTGGATCCCGCATCTGTTGACCGCGGAACAAATGACGGTGTCGAAGAACTCTGAATCGTTTCAACAGAGGCTGCTCCAAAAATGTGTAGTGTCGTCAGTGGTGGCGAGTCTTAGATTTATTCTTATGAATCCGAGAATAAACGTCAGTCTACTGTTTGGATGTTTGAAGATGAGGGAAACCCAATCAAAGTCATCCGTTACCACAGTGTGACGAACGCAACTTTTGTATCAAAATCCCGACATGTGGCTACAGTTTCTTTACAAAATCGAAAGACGGTGCTGATTGATATACAACTCTGAAGAATCTTCTGGCATGACCAAATTTTTATTTTGGGTAGAGCTATTATTAATTTTACAGAATATGATTGCAAAACAAACAATTATTAGAAGTGTTACTTTTTGCAAATAACCTTCTTATAAATAAAGTAAAATTCCACCGATTTTTTTCTTTTCTGGAATAACCAAATGTTTTATTCATTCATTTACTCAAGTTCTATTATCACATTCATTTCCCAAATTAACCCTCCAAATTTCCCCTAACTCCTTTTTCCTATCATCCACTGTATACCTACAAATTCTTTCATCTAATGACTATTTTTCTCTTCCCTGCCGCATACTCTATACATTCTCTCTTCCTCATTCAACCAATACTTATTTCCACTCTCGTCATTCCCACATTTGAGCCTTGCTATAATTCTTTTATCCTCCATACTTCAAACTCATGCCCATCCCCTCCTCCTACCTGATCCATATATATTTACTATTATAACTACTATCCCTTAACCTTTCATCCCTCATCTACCTTTCTACATCCTCGTCCTTTCTATAATCTCGTTCACAACTTCCTCACCTCCCATCATCTTTTCAAACCATCTACTCGTAGATCATCCAATCCTCTTATTCACATGTATTCTGAACTTAATCCATTCGTTCACAGTTTTATCCCTTTTTGCATACATCGTTTCTTAAATATATACTCCCTTCATAGTTCAATACTTTCCTATCAAAATTTACCATCCTTTTCACTCCGTTTATCCAGCATTTACATTTTCCTAACTCCTGAAGTACTATCTCATTAGACGTATTCCTATCTAATCGCAGCATCTGTTTCAAACATCCAACCTGCCCTCTCTATTCACCCTCTCTATCATCCCTCTCTCTTCAACCGCCCATACATCTGCTCCATATATCATAATACTATTAACACACACTTCATTATCATATTCCTCATTTTTACTAATTCCCCAAACTTTCTTTCCCATAGCAACCTCATAGCCCATAGCAATTTCTATAGCTCCCTTTGCCTTCTTCGTTATATCTTTGATATTCTCCTCACAATTCCCATTTTAATCCACCGTGAACCCCAAATATTTATATTTATTTCACTCCTACTATTCTTTGCCCCCCCCCCCTATACAAAATTCATCCATTCTACACTTCTTCCCTCCCTTCTTCCACACCATTACTTCACTTTTCTCCACATTCATTTACAATCCCCTTCTATCGAAATATCTCTTCAGCCTGTCTATTCATCTTCCCTTCTACTCACCATTCACACAATATCGTCGGCATAGGAAACAGAAGTCACTTTAACCTTCCCACCTTTATCCCACCTGCTTGTCCCTTCATAAAAACCTCATCTAAATCTGATAAGAAAAAATTTAATAGACAAGAACTTAGTGGACATTCTTGCTTTACTCGTCTGTGGGTCTCAAACCATTGCGATATCCCTACCTCCTCCATTATTTCCCACAAGTTCTCTTTCTCTATCCAATGAAATGATGCTTTCAGTTCTACAAAGATTAGAAACATCTACCTTCTTTTCAATAGCTTTTGATTTAACACGTAATCCAGGCTAACAATATTGTCTACGATCCCTTTACCATGTCTACTAGCTCGCGCGTTTTGTGCGCCATGTTGTGGAATTTCTTTATTATTTCTGGCGTGATCACCTCATTTGATCGACTACTGCGATGTTTGTGTTGGTAGCTCGTACGTCCTCGTTTAAACTTTGCCACTCAATATTTTGCTGTTGTAAACGAAGGAGCAGCCTGCCCTCACTCCCTAAAAGTAGAATCTAGCTCCACCTTGATATTGGTTGAATTAAGCCCCTTCAAATGAAAGTATTGTATCACATAATGATGCCCAATTTTAAGAGCTATCTAACATTGCATCATAGATCATTCATGCAAATAAATAACCAATGCAAGATTACATTGCCTTGGTAATTTTCTGAAATGACGAAATATTTATTTTCTGTTCAACTAATGGTAAGTTTGTGCATGTTTCCGGTAGTCCGATTCAAATGATTTGAACTTTCTATGTACGAATAAATATTATAGTGAAATGGCGCCAAATCAAGTATCTTATGTGTAAAGTATTTAATTTTTCCAATAACTGTATTAGAATAATAAAAATAGCGTTTTGGCAATGGGTTTGACTAGCGTCTGAAATAATAATTCGCAGACTATATGATTTGGCGGATTTAAAATTTTCTCAATGTTATTTTTTCTAAGGCGCTTATTTAAAATAACGTTACAAAACGCATTCTCATTCAAAATTTCAAGTATTAAATTTTGCCATAGTAAGAAATAAAATTAGCGTATACCTGTAGTAATTATCTATCATTAGTAATTAGATGCATGCAGCTATTTATCTGATAATTGAAACTAATTATTACGATAAATTAACGTCATACATGAAATTATCGTGACTTGCCTGATGTCGACGAATGAATATTGTATGTAGTTAGGATTTATTTATCACTTTTTTACAGACAAAGTTCACACACAAATATATGAGAAAATAATTTTGATCATTGAAGTAGTAAGTATTTTGTATATATAAAGTGCAATTAATAGAGTGATTCTTAACATGTTGCCTTGCCGCTTTTGCGAAATGTTTTACGCTTAATGTTGTTAGCGGCTGAACAGTTTCAAACGAAGGAGATAAATAAAACAAAACAACTTCCTAAAATAAATTTCTTACAAAACTGTTAGTGCGAGACATCATTTTAACTTTAATATAACATATTTCTTAATATGGATAATACGGATAAGTTAAAACCAGGTCTTAATCCCATTGCAACAAGTGAGAGAAGAGAGTCGCTACCGCATAAGCCCGAGCGAGAAAAGAACAACCGAAAGGCATTGTTGAAGTGTGGAGCACATAGAAATAGAAAGCGAGGGGACCATTCGATGCAACAGTCGCTTGGAGATGATGCAAAATCGGTCGAGATTACTTTCTGTAAAAAAAAAAAAAACAAACGAAATGTATACATTTGTCTTCTCTTCATCCTTTATCACCTTCAATTCATACTTAACCATTTTCTTAAAACCATACACCTAGGTTGATATAAACTTATCCACCTCATTTAAAACAACTTAAATGCGCCTCAATTAATTTGGAAGACCGAGATATTAATTGATAATCCTTATATAAATCTATAAAGTAGAATTATGATATCTATATTTATTTACATTTATATTTCATGGTTCATCTAGAGTCGCTAATAAACATTTTTCTAATAGTGTTCTTTTTACAGCTAAATAGACTAGTAAATGAGCATGAAATAGTTTGTTATATATGTAATAAGTCAACTTAGTTTTATGTGCAAAGTATAAATAGATTTGCTTGAGTAGCCTTTGAGGTCATTCGGAATATTGTGGATTATTATCTTGTATTTCTATATAGTTCGTATTTTATCTGGTGAGACATTAATAAGTTGTAATTGTACAAAATATGTGTTGCCAACATATATCATACCTGCTATTGTATTTCCTCAAATTATTTAAATATACAGTAACATCAATTAATGCGACTTAGCATACCTCACTACCCGGCTTGTTTACACTAATTTGAAAATTCTCTATATAATGTACATAACTCCATCTATACATCTGCCATCTCTGTTCATAGATCTCTGTAATAATGCGTTCTGTACGTTATATAGAGAATTTTCACATTAATTTAAACAAGTCGGGTGCGAGGTACACCAAGTGGGTTTTCAGTAACTGATGACAATGATGTTACAGAAAGTAGAGGGTACTGATGAAGGCTTCCACCGATACCAGAAATGAATCCATCTGCCTTGATCCGCTTTTTAAAGCCAATTGGTTGTTTATATTATCTATTTAATAAATGATATTTTTATTATTATCAGATTTCTCTAATTTATGAGTTTTATGAATTTATGAGTCTCTAACATTTAAACTATCTGAATTAGAAGGACAAGCTTTTAATTTTATAAAATACATTGAGATGCGACATTACTATTTTTTCGTAATATTTAACATTTGTTTTTGCTAAAACAGTAACAGCTCAAAGTTGACAGGGTAAATTTGTCTACAGAAAATTAAATAAATCAATGATTCATTTCATGTCCTCAAGAGTTAAACATTGCTAATTGGAGCACTTGAATTCTTCCCTTATTAAATATTCTCAAATTCTTAAGATGTGTGAACTGCTTCTTTAATTCTCAATATATCAAACAAGTTGTAATTCTCAATAAATTCTAGATTTTCCTGGGTGTTTTTGACAAAATTTCATATTTGTTTGAGATTTATTAGGAATTTCAGTGTTATAAAATGAGAAGCTTATTTTTAACATGTCCAAAAATTACATTTCATTTAATTTAATAATGTACGAAAGTAAATATTAACTTCATTTAAAAAATAGAAATAACCAGTTAAATTTAGATTTGATTATTGCACAATAAATACTTATTTAGTGATGCAATCATGAGAAATAATTGTGCTTTACTTATAATCATTTTATGTTGAAACGAACTGCTTAAAATAATGCAGCCATTATTGCTAGTAATATTTCAACGTAGCTAAACGTTTTGCACTTAGCCATTAGAATAGTTGGTAATTTATTTCAAACGTTTAAGATGTATTAAATTATTATTTATCGAAACTAAATTTTATTG
>WYDF02055138.1:0-11962 GCA_009867245.2 Adranes taylori
CTGAAATCGATGTAAAAACGAAATTCCCCAGTTCTCTTACTGACCATAACGGTTAGTGAACTCCATGGACTCGTAGACCATTCAATGCTGGTATTTCTGAGCATCTCATCTACTTCTTGATTTAAAATCTTTAGTTTTTTCGAATTCTGCGCCCGGTATTGCTGTTTGATTAGTTGTGTTATTGGCTTTATATTATATCATCAGAGTATCTTTTCAACACATGTAAAGAGTTATCACCAGTCAAAATTCCAGCAAAGGAAATAAGAAGTGCGTTAAATAGCTTCATTCGCTGAAATCAATGCAAAAATGAAATTCCCGATTCTTCTTCCTGACCATAACGATTGGTGAACTCTATAGACTCGTAGAGTGTTCAATGATGCCATTTCTCAGCATCTCATCTACTTCTTGATTTATAATCTTCTATTAATTCGGATTCTGTAGGTGAAATCGCTGTTTGATTAGTTCTTTTTATAGTCATACCGACAGACTTCTTATTTAGTTTGCTGGAATTGTGACTGGTGATAATTCTTTACATATGTTGAAATCATACGCTGACGATATAACATCAATCCAATCATTGTTTGCATGAGACGTTAAATCTGGTGTATTCACTTTGATCATATCCTCAGATTGTTCTGTAGAAACAGTGTTTAAAATTATATACTATTAATTAGGTCCGGATACTGCTGAATGAAGTTTAAAATAAATTACCTTCATTTTGGTCATTGCTACTTTGATCAAAATAATTTCAGATTCAGATAGAGACTCTTATAGAATCAAAGCTACTAAAGTCGCATTCATCTATGATCTTTGTGTCCGATTATTCACTTTCAGTATTGTCCAGCAGTTATTGCGAAGATTTTTTGATCCGAGAACTCATTTTTACATTTTTTTACTTTCAAGCAAATGTTCACTCTCCTACGTTTACTATCAGACAAAAGAAATAAAACGCAAAAACGTGTTACGACAAATATGTTGGTATTGGTCTCCGAAGGCATTCCGCAAGATAATGAGGAATTTGATTTTCTGGTGCGACTTACAATGTAGTATCTAAATCTACTCGCAACCTTTTTTAGGATAAATATTAACAAAACTGCAGTGTTATATAATGAATTAAATAACGCAATTATTTTGCTAATTATGAATTAAATAAGGCAATTATAAAAAATTGGAAAAAAAACAACGAAATGTATCGAATGTAAAGGACATAGACAAGACATTCTTTTCTATTTTCTCGATTATGCGTGTGAGAACAACAGGTGTTATATGTGTTATACACCATAAGAATACAGTAACAGCAGTAGCCTATCAAGTTTAGTTCTCTGGCGAGAAGAAAGATAGAAAATACATTTTAATATAAGAACACTAAATATGTTTTAACAGATAGATGGGGCGTTTATATTTAAACTTTTTTTAACTATGACTCACAATATTTTTAATTGATTTTATTTTACAGCATTTGAAACTGAGAAAAGAATGACTTAAGGTCAAGTTAAATACTATTCGTCTCTTAAGAATATCTGTTTAGATAATGACATCGGTCAAGGGGATATTTTAGGGGGAGAGTGATTGATTCAAAGTATCTTTTAAATTCTTAGAGTTTCCTCCATTGCTCAAATGATTGATCTATTAACTTTCTACTGTCGGAAGACCAAAGATTGAGTACAGGGAATTGGAGAGGTTTATGGATTATGATGAGAAGAATATGGGGGTAATGGAAAATATTTTGGGAGTGATTAGAAAGAGGGAAAGTTAGGAGTAAGGAGAAGAATGAAAAGAGGGGGTTTAACGGAAAATGGGGAAAAGAATGTTCGTTGATTGATTGGACTTCTTTTTATTTTTATTTTGCTTTTACATTGTAGTTGAAATATATATTTTGAGTTTATTGTTGTACATATTGTATACTATGTAATATAATTGGGTCGGGTGTGTTATGTTTAGATATGTTATAGTTTAATGCAAATAAAGGTTATACTTATATATATATATATATATATATATAAACGTCTAGCTTTGTCCGTCCGTCTGTCCGTCTGGAACGCTTTTCATACTAATTATATCACTAGCATTTATGTGGGAGTGAGATAGTTAGTACTTTTGTAGTACGTACGAATGCTGCATTTAAAGAAACATAAATTAGTTTACATTCAATACTAGCAGTGGCGTGCATTTAAATTTTTTTCATATGTTAGATTATATTATATAATTTAATTTTCTAAGTAGGGGTCAAATAACCCAACTCATTTGGATAAATAAAATATGACCTGGTAATGGATAGTCGTTTTTCGACGGGTTGTCATCTAGTTATTATTATATTGTATTAATGAAGAAAATTGTTTGATAATTTTTCACTTATGTAGAACTAACTTTGACTTTTGCGCCGGCTTTTGTAGGAATGGAACTGCGGCGTAAACCTGTATTTCCATCCATAAACATTATTTCATATTTTTATCTAATTTTTGATTCCGCTCCTTTTATCACATAAACGTAATTGATTGCTTTTTAGCTATGTTTAGTAGCTACGTATTCCATCACTGTTGATCGATTTAGAACTTAAGAAAACGTATAAGATACCAAAATAATTTATAGAAAATTTATTACACTTTAAATCGTACATGGATCAGAATTACTCTCATCAAATTATAGCTTTTCTCTACAACTCACATTTAAATCCATTATGAAAATGTAATATAAGAAAAGAATGAGTAAAAAACTGCAATAATACGAGCTATACGTGACGAATTATTGTTTCTTTGAAATTATGATTTATGATGTCAGACAGATCTTTTGTTGTTTTATATCGAGCCGCTGATATAAATGCATAAAAAAGATGAATAATAAATAATATAATAATTGGAATTTTTCATTAACTTCATTTGTTTTAATATACATTTGCCGTTTCCTTATGCTTGTATATTTAATATCTAGATTGCGAGTTCCAATTAGAGTTTTAAAACATCGTCGTTTATACTTTAAGACTCGTTTATGTTCTAACGTTTGTTTCTCATATAGTTTTTTTTTTCATAGATTCATTTCAACACGAGGTAGAGAAGATGTATAGTCAGTCCATTTCTTAATGATTGAAAGCTGAATTAAAATTCTACCATCATAAAGCATATACGCACACAGTTGAAGTAGAGAAATTTTCAAGGGCCAAGGGCAAAAAAAAATTCGACATTTTTATTCGAACAAATACGAATTCTGACCAGTGGCGTAGGAAACCCTGTTGGATTCCTAATGTCCACCAAAATGTAAATTGAGATTTATTGAGAAATGATTTTTTTTTATTCAAGTGGTTAATAACGAGGACAAAATGTGAATTATTTTGAATAAAAAAAAGTTAAATACCTTTTTATTAATAAGACAATTTATTGTGCAGTGTAAAACATCTTTTTTTATAGTAATAATGTCTAGTGCATAACTTTATTATTATTATAATCAATTTAACAAAAACTTAATTGTTTACAAGTTTAATTCTCTAGGTTGTCATCCACCAAACTGGATTTAACATGATGTTTAGAATTTCTTCTTTCTAACATTTTGTTCTGTAAACTTTCAAATTAAAATCGATACCTTTCATAAAAATCGAAAAATCTTCATGCTAAAGTGATTGGGATTAAAACCGAACAGTTGCCGCCTAGCGAAAATATAAGGGCTCAAGAAAATATTAAATTTACACATAAATAAGGGAAATTAGATGGCAACCTTTTACATGCGTATAGGATTAGAAGATTTGAATTAAATATACATGTAGCGCACTTAGTTGGCAACCGTAATTACTATTAGAGTTTCTAATTGCATATATTATAGAGAGAAAAAATATTAAATTTGCACGCGAACGGAAGTGACCGCTTTCCAGTTATTTTTCAATGTCAAAGATTAGTTGGGACTTTTTCAAGGAGATATTGTGGGACGAATTAATATAAGAAACAGAAAAAGCCCCAACAAATCTTTGACATTGGAAAATGACTGCCAAATCAATGCGGTCACTCCCGTTCGCGTTTGAAAGTAATATATTTCTTCTCTACGCAACAATATTAACCACGAACTCTAAAAATCTTAAGGAAGTCGAAGCAAGAGACCTTTCTTAGGCAGCTTTCAGAAATCTTCCTAGCCGTAGAATTTCTGTAACAATACCATTTGAAGTAAGCTCATTGTAATTTTTAGTCAAACTTTCTACAAACTTGGCAAATTCAGTTTCCAGGTTTTCTATCAGATTACTGAGCTCCAAGACTGCAAACCAATTCAGCATATATTCCATGTCTTGTCCGAAACGTGTATTAATGTCTTGTTGAATACATTCTAAAATTAAGGTTACAATTCTTTGTCCAAAGGTAGCAGCTTATCTGCAGCTTCTGGGCATATTTTTCTTCCTCCTGATAGTTCTTCAATGTACTGTAAGAATATTCATCTCTTGAGATGTCTTTTGCAAAAAAACAATGCTTCCTCAATAAGGTAATTTTCTTGAACAAGAAGACTTTTAGACTTCTCTTTTCGAAGGTCATTCCAAGAATTTGCAAATAGTTTTGAACCTGATTGACTTCGTTTAAGACATTATTATATAAAGACAAAAAGCAAAAGAACGAGAATCACATTTTGCAGGCAATAGACTTTGAGCTACTCTGTGGTTTCAATCGTTTTCGAAGCGTCACACAGTTCCGCAAATAAAGCTGGGTACTAAGAACTCCATTTTGTTTTTGAATGTTGTTTACAAATAACTTCAACATTGGTCTAAAGCATCGTCGATTTAAGAGTAGAAGCTGAGAAAAACACATCCTATTTAAGGTTCCAAAAACTCACACACAAAGAAACTGTTGCAAAAGAGTGTACTTTACACAGATTCAGAGAGTGGTTTGTACAGGTACACACAAAGCTTTAGGATTAAGTTCAAAAATTCTTACTTGAACTCTAGCCATTGTACAAGCATTGCCGGACCCTTGTAATCAGCACATTGTAAAATCTGAACCATCCCGCTCAGTAACCTTCAAAACATTTACAGTTATGTTAAAGGCTTTCTTTCCAGTAAGGCTTTCTTTCCAACTTTTTATGTGAACATAACGAACGATTTCACTCAACTGATCTAGTGCAGTCAAAGATGAGATACTAAAATACTTTGTATGTTTACTATCTGTCAAAATCCTTTGCTTAACAAATCCACACAGATGTAAAATAAACTAATTTTGTCTGGTGGAAGAGAAATTGCTGTTAATATCTTATCCGACAGAGAATATTTCCCTCGTTCTTCGTCAACATGTCCTCTTTGTGGCCGCGGAATGGAAGATTTTGTTTAGCCGAAAGCACAGTCACGTCTAGGAGTCTTTTGAAAAGATTTCCTTTTTCTGTTTCAGCAGTTATCTGGGTCACTTCATCTACTGTTCTATTGGCAATTAGAGTCATTTTTAAAGTTTTCCATTTTTCAAGACAAGTTTCAAGTTGTTAGGATTCGTGGTTGTGAACTTTCGGACTATGTTTCCTCCAAGCTTGAAAACCAGTTGCAAATTTAGATCTATTACTGGCACTTGCAACTTGCCGAGCTGCCTTGCATCTGTGCTAACAAACTTTGGTTTTTAGTTGAGTGTGCCCATCCAGGTTCTCAGAATTTTTTTTACTGACTGATTTAAAAGCAATCAAATGTTAACTGATTTTTTTCCTTTTTTTTTAAATTCCTTGTTATTCTTAATCGAATCAAAAAATTCATTACAATTTGCTACACTATTAACTTTGCAGCGTAATACAGCTTTTACTGTTCTATTAATTAAATACAATATAGGATATTAAATACATAATAAGTAAGTATGTAGGTATAATTATAGCTGAAGATATGTAAACAGAAGATATGCTACTTTTTCGGAGTAAGAAGAATTTTTAAGTAAGTAGGTGTTATTTCGAAAATTATAATGAAAAGGTATTTTAATAATAATTTGTAAAAATGGGGCAAGGTGAACACGTGTTTCTAGCATAGGATTATAGCTGTTATCAACACCTATTCTTGCATTGATCTAATAATTAGAGGAGGGGGGTGGGGGAATTTAATTTTTGGGCGCCTAAAACAGTGGTTTGATGTGCCCCAGTGGGACCGAATTGTCTGGTGGTCTATTATATTGTTTTCGGCACTACGCCTATGGGGGGTATTTAAATTGAAGATGTTTTAGGCGATCAGAAATGGATGTCGCCGATCAGTGCTCGTACAGAATGTTGCTTCAAAATCGATGATGCAAACGGTTTACGTTACGTAAGATTCTTCGTTCACATGTGAGTAGACTGTGAACTTGGTTATTGGTTGCAGTAGAATAAAGAATTGATCTGTAATCAATAATAGATCTTACGTAGGTATCATAATTGTGCTGGAATGTTTTGGAGTCATATCCCCGGAATCGTAATCACAGATCAGAGATTAGGTTGGCGCGCTTTCTAACCCTAGCTAGAGTTTGTTTTATATCGGAATTCCAGTTAAACATTCGATTGAATGTGATTCCTAAAAATGTGATTTCATCTTTTAGCGGGATCCCTTTTCCCCAGATTTGGAGCCGGACATCCCTTTTATCTTGGTGCCGCGTTCTGGTTAGATTTGTGTGCTGTATTAAGATGGCTTGAGTTTTGCTTGGGTTTGGTGTGATGCTCCATTTCTGCGCTGAAAAAGAGTTGAGAGAATTTTGGATGTGTTTGCTATTAGTTTTGGTTGATTTGCTGCAGGCCCAAAATGCCGTGTCGTCTGCATAAAGGGCAGTGTATCAATAGGGTTCATTTGAGATTGGGACATCGTAGCAGAACGTTATGTACAGCAGTGGGTCCAGGACGGAGCCTTGTGGGACTCCGGCATGAGGGTCGATAGTTCTTGATAATGTGTCTCCTATTTTGATTTGGGTGCAGCGTTTTGACAGATATGACTGGACTAATTTCTTTACTGATATGACTGGACTGATAACATCTATAAACCTATGCTAGAAAAACGTGTCCACCTTGCCCCAATTTTTACAAATAATTATTAAAGTAACTTTTCATTACAATTTTCGAAATAATACCTACTTACATAAGTATATCCATTTCAATGTAAGTAATTATGTCAGTTTAGTTTTATATTTGTTGACACCTAAAAAATAATAATTTCTAACCACGAACTTAGTTGACGAATGGGATTATCTCACAATTGGCAAGCAATACCCGAGCAGAATTGATGATTTTCTTTTTAAGATTTCTGACCGCGATCTCAGTTGACTATCGCCCTTAAAAAGCAGCCTGCAAAACTCTTTCTCTTTGCTTTGGTGCATCTTTGGGAAAAACTGTACCCGTCTATTTCTGCAAGATGATTTTTACAAGAAATAACAAAATCCAAAAAGAATCTAAAAATGGCTGTCGACGAACAATATGGATTCCTGCCAGAAATAATTTTCAACAATAGTATGGTACAATAAACGGGGAGTCACTGATCAATTTAGTTTAGAGAAAAAAATTACATTAGGCATTATTGTTGTCTGTTGCCAAACATTTCGTTCGTTTTGGATTTTCGTACTATTTGTAAGAATCTAGTAACAATGGTATTTTTCATTTTATCAAAAATAGGCCAAGGGTTCATATGCCTTCTGTGTTTTATGTTTTCTATCTCTATATTTTTATATTGTAACGTCAAGAGAAAACCGAAGTAGTTTCTCGCGTATATCAGTTTTGCGTCTATGTTTCGGAGAGAGATGATTGAAAAAATAATTTAAGTAATAGAATTTTAATAAGTAGAAGTAGGACACAACAACTTTCTTCAGGCAGCGTTCGCTAATCAGGGGTCGTCACGATCGACAATAATATATGAGCAAAAAAGGGAACGCCCAATTGTTATTTAAATTTTTCTAAGATATAAGTAGATCAGCAACGGTTGAGTTTTAGATTTTACAGTACGCGATTTTCGTTGAGAATTATGTCTGAAATACAAATGTGAGTAAACATTAAATTTATTATATATTTTGGTTAAAGGAGCTAAAACACCTTCAAGTTCTATTAATTTCATTCTCAGTAATTATTCACACCCCCCTTTAATTATTGTAATATGTGTAATAAATTATTTTGTAGATCAATGCAGTGTTTAAAATCTTGATTCGTTTATTTGAAGTACATTTCTTTAATTCACGGTACTTACTTTATTTCTTTGTTAAATCTTTTGCTTTAATCAAGGAAGGTACATTAATTTATTAATAATTAGAAAGGTATATGTGTATGTATATTTTCAAACACCTAATAATAATTTATCATTTCTGTCTGCGCCCTAACCTTAATTGAATTAAAACTCTGATTAAAGATTCTCCATCCCCAATAGAATATGGCTTACACAATTCAATGGCACAAAAATAAACGTGACAATATTTTAATTTTTATTAGTCTTCAATGTGAGTTTTCTTATAGATAAGAAAACTCGATTCGTTTGCTGTAAATACCTATACTATCGTAAAACAATAAAATTATTACTAGGAAACATCCGATTCAATAAAACATTATTATATTAAAGTCAGTTTTTATTCACAAACGAATCATTAAAACGAAAAAAATACTATTATAAATTTGTTACTACGTCAAGCGTGAATATACGCGGTATAAGAGAAGAAGAAGACTCATGAGAAAAAGGATGAAAACAATTGAAGAAAGAAGATAAAAAACACGTCCATATACGTTCCTCTTTGTTTAGTATTAAATTTGTTCTTTATATTTTATGATAGGAACGTTTTGTTTGGTCAACAACAACATTTAAAGATTACCCATGTTGAAAATTAATACAATTGTTTTACAAAACGATGTCATGAATCATTTTGATGTGAACAGGAGGGAGATTTTGATAATGTACGTTAGTCAAATGATTATCTAATTTTATTAGTATAAATTTAGATGTAGATATGTAAAAAAAGGAGGTTACGGGCTTTGCTTCTATATTCTTGCTCTACTTTAAAGAACGTAAATAGCATTTTGCTAATTACAACGACATTTTCAAAAATATTTTCAAATTGATTACTAAATTATTACAATAAATAGGTACATATAATAGAAACTGTCAAAAATGCATTATACGGATTAGAAGTTCTTTTTTATACTATTGCATGAAATTTACATTAAAATATAGTCAAATTTGCATAAAAATATAATTATTGAAGAACTTAAAATGTTCTAAATTAGAGTACACTATTAAATGGTTCACTCCGATAAGTTTTAAGTGCTGAGAGATTAATTACTTGAAGACACCTGAATATAATTACATCAAAATTTTGTTTCGTTGTATATTTGATGTTTCATGGCTAAACCTCCACACTGGCATTATTTAATAGAGTAAATTATGAAATTAATATTTCTTATTACTTGTGCCCCGAAAAAATGTTTACCCCGTTCGGGACTCGAACCCGGACGTCTCGATTGCTCGTCCAATTGAGCTAACGGGTACTTATTCGAAGGCACAAATAATTGTTAATATGTATTTGTTTTCCGTATATGTTACGTATATATTAAGATAGGCAACTTATATATCAGGATTTCTTTTGGCCACCTATTTGCTACAGTCAATTTATTCATTGGTCATCGGGTAGATGGAGCCTCCTGGATGTTTTTATTAATTTCATTTTCGCTTTGCTGGCGGTCTCATGTTTAATTGAATATTTGATGTTTCGTCGTTAAACCTCCACGCTGGGGCATTATTTAATAGAGTAAATAATGAAAAAAATATTTATTATTACTTGAGCCTCGAAAAAATGTTTATTCCATCTGGCACCTGAACCCGGACCTCTCGATTGCTCTCGCAATTGAACTAATGGGCACTTATTCGAAGACACAAATAATTTTTAATATGTATTTGTTCTCCGTTTTTATTAAGATAGGCAACTTATATATCAGAATTTGTTTTTGCCACCTGTTTGCTTCCGTCGATCAATTAATTCGTCATCGGGAAGATGGAGTCTCCTGGATGTATTTATTAATTTGCTTTCCGCTTTGCTGTAGGTCGCATGTTTAATTGAATATTTGATGTTGAGTGGTTAAACCTCCATGGTGGCTTTATTTCTTCTTCTTCTTCTTTAAGTGCCGTGTCATCCCAGAACATTGGCCATCAGCTGCCTGATCTTCACTTTGTCCGCAGCGGACCTAAACAGTGTCGTGGTGTTTACTTCATACCACTGACGAAGATTCTTGAACCAAGATGTTCTTCGGAGACCAAAGCCACGCTTTCCTTCTATTTTTCCGTGGATAACTATATGGAGCTATTCATATTTGGGATTTCTTATTACGTGGGCGAAGTACTGGTAAAGAAGAAAAATAGCTTTCTTCTTTTTATGGTATTAAGTACCTCTGTTCCTTTGATCATACGATGTTGATGAACAGCTTCATTTGTCACTCTACCCATCCACGATATCCTCAACATTCTTCGGTAGGCCGATATTTCGAAAGCCACAATCCTCTTGCACATTGTTTTGGTGAGATCCATGCTTCCATCCCATAAAATAATGTGCTGAAGACATAGCAGCGTAATAAGCATATTCTTAAGCGATTTTTTAAAGCTCTATGGTTAACACTCTATGGTTAACACTTTTAGTAAAACCGTATCGTCTGCATATCTTAGATTGTTGACGACGATTCCATTAGCGATTATACCCTCTGTTTTGTCTTCGACGGCTTCTCTGAAAAGTTTCTCTGCATATAAATTAAACAAGAGGGGAGAGCGTATACAGCCTTGCCGGACTCCTTTCTTACTAGGCACTTCTTCAGATGTCTGGCCATTAACTCTAATATCAACTGTCTGATTCCAGTACAAGTTGGCTATTATCCGAATGTCTCTTCCGCCCAGGCCTATGTCGTTCAATATAGCCATTAACTTGTCGTGTTGAACAGTGTCGAATGCCTTCTCGTAATCTACGAAACAGGCATATACATCAACGTTTACATCTCTACATTGTTGTATGATGACCTGTATGCTAAACAGCGCCTACCCTGTACCGAAACCGCTTTTAAAGCCAAATTGGGACTTACCAATATTTTCTTCGCATTTGATGCATATTCTGGAATGAACGATTTTCAGTAACAACTTTAGTACATGGCTCATTAAACTGATCATTCTGTAATCTTTACAATACTTGCAGTTAACCTTCTTTGGTATAGCAACGAAGGTTCACTTGAGCCAGTCTTTAGGGACTACTCCGGTACTGTAAGCTTAATAGAAGTGTAAGAGTCCTATCTTCTTCCAATGTTTTTAAAACTTCTATCTGTATTCCATCTGGTCATGGTGCCTTTCCATTTTTTACACTTGATATAGCGTGTATGAGTTCTGCCTTGGTAACATCAATTCCATCATCCAGAGTAATATTATGCGAAAAACTCCTACTGTCTACAAAGAGGTTTACAATATATTTTTTCCATTCCTGCAGTTGTTCTTCTGTGCTACTAAGAATTTGCTATTGCTCATTCATGAGAATGCAGTTGTTGCTCTTTTTATATAGACCAGTTGTGTGCCTGATTTTCTTGTACGTGTTAAATGAGTCGTGTTTAGCTTCTAATTGCTCTATTTCATTGCACTGGCCCTTTAACCACTCTTCTTTCGCTTGTCTGATCTTAGCCCTAATTTCTTGTAGAAGTTATTTACGACGACGTCAAACGAGCACTGGCATTAACTAAAACCTCTCAAGTTACTATAATAATGGGCGATCTTAATGTAAAGATAGGTAAAGCTCTGTAAAGATAGAAAGAGAGGAAATCGTAGGAGATTATGGCGTAGGTCCACCAAATGAGCGAGGGGATCAATTGATGCAATTCTGTCAGGAAAGTGACTTAATACACATTTTGGCCAATACATATTTAAAACAACCTCCAAGACGTCTATATACGTGGATTTATAATGCAGATAGAAATGTACGCAATCAAATAGACTTCATCATCATCAACAGAAGATTCAGGAAATCATTCGATATCCTAAGACCTACCCCGGTGCAGATCTTTTCACAGACTACTC
>WYDF02055149.1:0-11960 GCA_009867245.2 Adranes taylori
TTCATGTCGATCGGATGGATGGTGTAGTCAGGCATAAAGGACATACATACAAACATACATTGATTTATATATATATAGATATAACAAAGAACTAGCGACATTCCCAAAAAATAATTTTTTATCTGTATCGTTCAATTAAAATTTTGGATGTTTGAAGGCTATATTGCTGGGATATTATAGTAGCTCATGCACGCTGAGTATACAATTCTACTTTTCCATATTTCTGGAATTTGGAAAAAAGAAAAATTGATATTGTCTGCTCGCGATATTATCGTCGCATATGAAATTAAAATTGTCACCTTTATACGCCTTTAGATGAAAACTACATATGTATTTATCCAATCCACAATGTTTTGTTTCAATTTTATTATGAACAGAATTTTTTAAAAAATAATGCACATTTATTTCATTACTTTTCTCCACTTTGTACTTTTTGGAATTAATCGACTTTGCAACTGTGCAGCTTATATGCAAACCACGCAGAAAAAATGAGATCTCACTCATTTTAAATATTTTTACATGCACACAGATATATTTTATCCATTTCGAAGAACCTTGAGATAAGGGTTAAATCCTAATTAAGCACCCTAAAAATAATTATCACCCTAAAAATAATTATCTCCAATAGACACCAAAAAGAGCACCTTTACACCAATATTATAACGACTATTGGGGGTTAAATCAGTTTTAGTAAACAAATTGGGGTTAAATAAGGGATAAGGGTTAAATACTAATTAAGCACCCTAAAAATAATTAACACCCTAAAAATAATTATCTCCAATAGACACCAAAAAGAGCACTCTTACACCAATATTATAACGACTATTGGGGGTTAAATCAGTTTTAGTAAACAAATTGCTAAAACTAAAATATTCAAGAAACAAACATACCTTTAACTTGGATGCCGGCACGAACTCAAACTGTTTATCTGGATGTTTTACTAATTTCTTATATTTTTGTCTATTCACCTCCTGGTCGCGTTTATACCGTCTAAAATCATCTATTGCCTCGCGACAAATACACACCGTTAATACAAAACCCTACAAAATAATAGTATATAAACATTAGTACTTATAAAACATAATTACATGCATAACTCACCAAAGGTCCCCAATATGTATATAAATATCCAATTCTTACATCAGGTATGAACTGACTCGTTGCCATGATAAGAAAATAAAGATTCAAAAAAAACTTGAACTGCTGATATAAAACTAAAGGCAAAAACGTTATAATGTTATACTTTTGATTGCATATAGCGTTCGATGGAAATTGACCATGATAGGATTGCCATAAATTAATGGTGCGAGAACACAGTTCTCGATGACCACAGCATCTTCTCCACATTGAAGAAAAACAACTAAAATCAAACAATACAAATTATTTATTCACTAAGTAGGAAACTGTCATAAAGTGTACTTGAAGAAAAACGGTTTTCTTGGCTTTGATATTAAAGGAATATCTTCTTTTGATGAACGTTTATTTAAAGTCAGATCTGATTGCGATTGAGACTCCATTTCTCTCTATATTGGCTTTTGTTGACTTTCGATATAACGTGACATTCATAGAATCAGAACTTGTTAATTAATCACATAATTTAGTACATCCGCTAGAGTTGATACAAAGAAAACAAGCTTATCGAGAACAGCACAAAAAGATGAATAATTATGTCCCAAATACATCTGTCACTGTCATCACAAATTACAAACTGTCATTAAAAGTCACTTCACTTAACTTCTCGTTTAATTGGAATTGGATACCAAAGCTGAACTTAAAGTCAAATACAAAACTTAATTTTGCATTAATGCCCGATTGCACCACTTTGGCTTAAATTTTAAGATACACTTAATTTCATTAGAAGACGTTTTTCTGTTGGTTTAAGCTCCGCTTTAGCTATTAAGCTCTACTTAAATTTTAGTAATTTGTAGGCGAGTTAGAGGTAATTAAAATAGTAATTAATGGCACAGCGTAAGGATTATTAAGTTTGTACATTTCAATAAGTTCAGTTCATACCGACTGAACCAACATTATTAATCTGTTTATAAAGGTCACGGAAAATGTCTTTTCTAAATATTTAAGGCTGTAAATTTAAGCAAACATTGGAAATGAGAAAGTATAGTTTTACGATAGAAAACGTTAATTGAGATTAATTATTGTACTTCAGTTTGTATTATTATTGCTATTTGTAGTGGAACTGTAGATGTACTTTTATTAACTTATTAAAGCAAAAACCAAACAGAATTTAATTTAAACAGCTGTCAGAAAGAAGAGTGAAAAAAGAACTATTGAAAGTATATACACATCTCTCTTTTTCCCGAGTTACGTTAGTGAATTCAGTATGTTGCCATATTTATTATAGTTTAAGATATCTTTACCTAAGCCATGCTTAAATCATGTTTGTGCAATGCGTGTTCTATTTAAACCAAGTTTAATTTTAAGGCAAGCTTACTTAACTGCCGATTTAAGTAGGATTGGTACAATCGGATCTAAAACTTGCGGGTGATTTCCTTTGCAAAATATATTATAAATCGTGCAACATTAAATAATAATTTTTTTGTTATGGCAAAAAAACAACAAAAAACTAAAACCTAAATGAGATAAGGATAGAGTGAGAAAATTTGAGTTTTTTATATTATTACTCTCAGTAAAGAGATTGTTGTTTTATCCCAGATGTTCAATATGTTTGATCCTGCTTAAACAGTGTTCCTTTCTTGGTAACAGGACTTTACTGTCACAGATATTTATTACATTACAATTAAGAGTCTATATAGCATTTAGAGTTTATACATACATACATACATTCATATATATATATATATCTCAAAATGGAATTTTGTCCAAGTAAACTAGTGATTCGTGATACATTATCCTTCATAAAGCGGTCCTGTTATAATATTACAGGTCCCGTACATACCAACCATCTCTATTTGAATGTAAGAATGACGTGCAAAAAAATTGTCATGTAAAAGTAATATGTAAAGTTAACAAATAAACATAAATTGTCATCACTTACTTTTTAACTTCGCAGCGAAATGACTTTTCGTATTTTCTATTACGTTTTACACGATACTCATCTAATTCCAATTCACAATCTGAAGAATGGTCATGATTTACTGTTTCACCTAATAAAAAGTCAGTTTCTTGATCTACGTCTACATTTTGTACAGTCAATCCATCTCCCGTACGTAACATAATTCTATACAATTATTCCTATTAAAACCTTTCACATAAAATGTGTATTATTAATTCTAGAGTAAATAAAACTACTTACACATATTGCACACAAAAATTTCAAATTAACATATAGATGTAAATTATACTGTTTGTAAATTAAGTTTAATACTTGTTGCTATTGCTTACGCATTTACTAGACGGAAACTTATTATATCAAAATTTATTATGACAAAACTTTTGTTTGAAAAAATTATGATTACTGCTGCGTTGCCAAATTGATGAGATTTCTACCAAACTGGAAATATAGGTAATTTAAATGTGATGCTACAGGTGTGATAAATTGTGAAACCACAGGTGTCATACTCAGATTCAAAGAGACAGGTTAATCATATTTTAAAAGAATATTGTATTGACGGTATGAAGTGCTGTCTCTGTGTACGCATCTGTACCTAGGTAGTGTAACGCACGTCTGAGCTTCATCTAATAGGCACCTCTGCTGAAAATAACGTATGGTCGTGTTACTGTGTTTTAATTATTGAATTAAATATTTGAAATGAATATGTAATTTAACATGGCATTATCAATTGAGCAATGTGATACTTTATTAAAGTAAAACAATTTTATTTCAAATTGCATAAAATACTATTAAAATGTTTTAGAATACTGGAAGAAAACAATGTTAAACATACGACGTTAGAATCAATTGCAAAAGATGTTTATAAAAAGTTTGAACATACGGATTATTTTAAGGGCGAGTTGTTATAAACAATATTTAATTTACTTTATTAATATAAATTCTTTATAGTGGGAACTTGCTTGGTTATGTTATTGCAGCAGCACCTTTTACAAACACAGGAACAAATTTTAACAGCAATAATTATTCTGCATGAGTTATATCGCAATGAACCAATCAGTAGTAATCCTTTTGTTAGTGTTTTTATTCACTTACTGGTAATTATATATAAATATTTGGGGCCACTTCCGTATAGCCCACCAAGTATCTGTACACCTCTCGATTTAAAAAATATTAGTTTTGAAAAATTTAATTAAAATATTGAACAATGTAAGTAACATTAAACTTCACTTTATTTTAGGTTACAATAACATAGAAAACTATATAAGTGAATTTCTTTGGCGTTGACACGCAAAAAATACCAATTTAGATCAATCTGAGTTTATATTAATTGCTTCAAACATTAATATGATCCAAATGAGTAAGATACAAATATTAATACATAGTATCATGTCATAAGAAGTTGGGGGGCAATTCGGAAGTCTAGCCAAATATTTATCTAGCGTTTAATTTCTATCAAATTGTTAGAATATTTTAAATGAAATCTTTCAGCATCCACCTGAAAGACAAAACAATATTGGTACACCCAAATTAGAATATCCTGGACAGTTATCAAAGATAGGAAGAGCAGAAAAGTATTTTATTGGGCAATTATTAACAAGTATTTCGAAGGATCATCTTTTAAAGAGGACAGCTACACAAATAATAAATTCAGATGTACCATCATCTACAAATATTGATATATCTAGGATTCAGTTAAATTTAGCAGAAAAAATATCGGAACTACCTCATACCTGCAAAAATAGCATTTCCGCTATTCTTAATTATCCAAATAAGCAGACGATGTAAGTATATTTCTTTTTATTGTTTCTTTACATTAGGTGATGGTCAATGGCGGATTTAATATTTAGAAGACTAGGCGTAAATCACTTTTGAGGCTTTGTCACTACTCCTTCCTTGTATAAAAATTTATAAATCAACTTATTTATGGGCAATGGACAAAACTATTAAATACAGCATTTTAGCTTATTGTCTGTTGGAATTTTTTGCACTAGAGTGGTTTTTGTTCGATGCATAATCCATGTCATTTCATAAATCTATGGCACCAGGAGGGCCGTATTAACTATGTGGGTGGTCCTGGTCCTATTTTGGCGGGAGACCCATTGTTTCAAGGTGTGGTAATACGTAATGCAAAAATACGAAATAAAATTAACAAAAGTTGTTCTTACCAAATTTATTTATGCAGAGAAATTCAGTTAAAATTATTTAATTGTTCATGAAAAAGTATAGTATAACCCACAACTAACAAGTAAATATAGTCCAAATTAGAGAATGGATGGAGTTATAACCATTACACTCCAGACAATTCCCTCGATTTTCATGCGGCAAGTCCCTGATGATGTCACTGAAGTCCAATTAACGCAGTATATCTGACTCGATGCTCATGTAGCTAAATTTACAAATCGTTGTTGCTTCATGGATGTCCTTAATCGGTTCTAAATTAATTTGTGATTGAGCGTTCATCACTGCATTTTGATACCATCAAAATAAGATATATCCTAGAGCTATCTCAATCTTTGTGAAAGTATCCTGCACACCCTGTTTTAAGATACATTGAAATACTGTACATGAAATGCTGAGTGCTGATATCTTTTGGCTCATCGTCTTTGAAGTAAGATATTAGCAAATATTTCAAAGTGGCACAGTTTATCAATAAATGCAATGTCCAAGTCAGCTGCGTTGTATTTCTTCAGCATGGCTATAATTCAATGGGTTAAGACGCACATTGTGGCGCTTGTGCCGAGTTTTCGTGTGTACATAGTATGTTGAACCAGGCAGCTCTTCGCCGTGCTTCTCATAAGTGTCGAAGGAGTGACGCCTTGGTGCGACAGTTTTTAAAGCTGGTCAGTGACGCCACAGCAATATTTAGATCGAGTTTTGCTTGTTGTAAATTTTTACTAGTAGCATCTGTTCTTTGCAGCATATCATTCCAGAAGTGGTGTAAATACCTATTTTAAGAGGATTTATTTGTATTAAAATCTCTATTAAATGTATCTGTATTAAATGTATTCTGCTGTATTAAATGTATTCTGCTTCACAGCGTACATACCTTTTTTCTTCAAAGTCTTCAGCAATTTGATTCAGTACATCAATGATCTGCTGTTAGTCATGCTTAATTGCCTTAGTTGCTTTAGTTCTGCAGGACCAGCGCATTGTTTGACACGTTTGAGAGTCAATGATGAATCATTATGCTGAAATTAGGAAGAAGACGAACGGATTTTCAAGGAAGTCTAAAAGTGGACAGCACTTGAACAACATTCTACAGCATTTTTATTAATCACGTTTAGAGAATGTGGTGTACAAGGAATACAGGATGCAAGATTCTTCGTCTATCAATTTCGCTTGCAGACCTTTCCACTCGTTGCAAATAGTCGTAGCTTTGTCCGCGGTAGTTTCCCAGGTCTAGATCATGTATCTTCAAAAATTCCATTCAACATCTCTCGAGCCCCATGTCATTTATTTGCCATGAATTTTACAAAGCGTTCCATAAAGTCATCTTTCTCCATATACCTCAATACAAGGGTTAGTTGGTCAATGTGGGGTGAATCGCGTGTGGAATCCAAAGAGATGGAGTAGTACTTTGATTTCTTAACTCGAGAAATGTTTTCTCCGTGGACTTGTTCACTCATTACACTTATAAATTTTTCCATTATTGTAGATGACAGATAGTTTGTATGCCCCTTGCCGCGACTGGATTGAGTTTCGATGTTGTGCAAGAAAGTGTCGTACTGGCCGATGAGTTCAAGGATACCTAGAAAGTTTCCATTTCTAGGTGATCCAACGAATTCGTTTTCTCCTCTAAATGCTAAGCCACGCTCGGCAATAAACTGAATAACACTAACTACTCGTTTTAACACTGACCTCCAATAATGCTCTTGACGCTCGACCTGTTGTGTCAGCTCCGTATCAATTCACCCAATTGATTTTAACCTCCTATTGAAATTAATCGTAGGCTTCAGATGTACCTTTGACTGCTCAAGACTATGTATACGTTCTTGTGAATGTTTCCAATTACAAAATCCAACAGACGAAAGCTGAGAAGACTCAGATTTTACTGTATTTAAGCACATCAATCTGCACGTGAAGCAGTAAACATATCCATTAGAGGGAGAGAAGCATAAACAGTTCCTAGTTTTGTCTTCCCTATTATGATTTTGACGACGGAAGAGCCCAAGCGTGTAGATTCTTGGAATAAAGCATTTACAGCAATTATACTTATAAACAAGTCACGAAAAAAAAAATCTGAAAAATTTAAAACACCCTTTTGTTCCTGTGATAGTTTCGAGAACACTGAATACAATTGATATTTTTTCTCTCACTAGAGGTTCGATATTGCAACTGTTACGATATTTATTTAAAAACTTTTCATAATATATGGATTTTATATACGGAATAAACTATAATATATGGAAACATATTTTCCTAAAAAAGTACAAGAATCCATATATCGATAATTAGCGATTTTCAAATATGTTAATGAAATATGATTTTCAAATTTTAACTCACGTGGACTTAGAGAATTAATTGAACATAAACTAAATGGGCAGAAGATATTATTGCCTATATTGGTGGGGGCCTCACTCTTGGTGGGTGGCCTAGGGCCCTGGAGCCTTGGGCCTCCCTTTAATCTGGCCCTGGGCACCAGGACGATAATACAATAGCAATGCCCATCCTCGCGATGAACATTATCATTTTTGTACAAACAGGTATTTCTATGTTTTGCTGATCTATTATCCAATTTTTCACTTGTATTTCTAATTTAGAACACTTTTCTCGGTGCGTATGGAACGTTTTCTTGTGTTTATATAGCAATTTTAAGTGTTCCTTCTGTTTTCTCTCTTCATGAATCATTTTCTATGTTGTGGTGGACCACAATCTCCTTCTGCTGCTCTGTTTCCATGTGTTTTATATAATTTATCACATTTTATGTATATTTCAGGTTACATGAAAATCTATTTCATCAGTTTTGTATGTAATATGATATTCATTTTTATTAATTTTATGATTTGTTTTAATGATTTATAAATATAATTCAAATGAACTGTACAAAAACCTATTGACATTCATAGGAAAAGAGTGTAAACTCGTGATCCTCTCTTAAGACGTATTTACAAGGTAAAAAAGTGCGTTATATGGTAGTCATTTTTAATTAATTAATTAACCAATTCTCTTGCTTTACGATTCTAAACGGTTACATTTGTTTTATGTTTTAAACAGTAATTCCACCGATGATTCTAATTCCTCAAGTGAAATAGTAAAAAAATTAGCTACAGGAGAACACCCGCCAATGTACAAAGTGTACAAACCAGAATTTGTTACTCTAGCACCACCATTACTAAATGCTGCTGACGAGGTAATTTCTACTTTTAGATAAAGGAAATTAAAACATTAAAAATTTGTGGGTTTCATATACTGGAAGTGAAAAGTATTATCATATGTTATATAAAGCAAAGATTAATCTATTTATCTTTGCAATTTTGTGGTAATCAGCTCAACATTTAATTATCTCAGTAGTTTATTACAGAAGCCTTCAGTTAGCATAGAAAAGTAGCTATCGCTGCGATACACAGGTATTATTCGGACGCCTTTGCATTTGATATTTTGGTGTTTTTGACATTAGAACCATAAACAATTTCTGTATCCAATCATTTATTTAGATATTTTTAAAACACAAGTAAGTGGAGGACTTAATGCAGAGTGTTAATCTAGCTCAACCCTTATTCCACTTAAAATTTATTCCACAGTTTTAAAGTATATTAAATTTTTTGGCCCACAATAAGTTTAATCACTATGAGCTCTTTCCAAAATTAAGATCTCTACGCGCCACTAACAATGGTAATTATTAATTTGCAAAAGCATGAACTTACAGATCTCTTAAAATGTAATATATTTCCTCCTATAACATTTCCCGTATATCGTACCGTATATCCTACTTTGAGTTTGCATTTCCACTTGTAAAGACTTGCTACCCGCAAAAAATTATCTGCAGAATTGTTACATATGGAAAATATATTAAAACTTATGAGTGGATTACAAGACAGGTGTCTTCGTGACACAGAAGACACCTGCATCTTCGTCTTCCTCCATCTTCGTGACACAGAAGAAACAATTTAAGTGTTAAATAGATGTAGGACAAAATACGAGGGATGTTATTTTAATTTTGCATATAGCCACATAGATGACGGAACAAAACATATGGTTCCGAAATTAACCTCAACATTATATTGACCCGTGTTGAAAATTTCGTCAAAATGCAACAAGTGGTTTAGTCACAATGAAATTTTAAAGTTAGTAAGGCATTCAGAAACATGGAATTGAATCTAGAGCATTTTCGAGCGATAATTTTTACAACTTTCGAAGAAGTTTATCGCAACAACAATGTCTTGCCGAGTTGGTTACTGGTTTTGCTAATGAAGCACCACATCAATTGACAATTTCTCGCTGGTACTCTGAATTCAAATATGGTAGCACAAATCACAGCGATGATTCTAGGCCAGGTTCACCACAATCAGTGGTCATCCAGGAAAACGTTAAGCGCGAGATGATTATGAAGATCGTCATGTAACTTACCGGGAGATCGAGAATTCCTTGGGCATGTCTAAGACCTGAATCCAAAATATTTTACATGATGAGTTTGGCGTGAAAAAATTTGCTTCTCGTTAGATCCCGCATCTGTTAACCGAGGAACAAATGGCGGCTCGTGTCAGGTGCTGCCGAAGAACTCTGAGTTGTTTCAACAGAGGTCGCTCCAAAAATATATACAGTATCGTCAGTAGTGAAGAGTCTTGAATTTTTTCTTATGAACCCGAAAATAAACGTCAGTCTACTGTTTGGGTGTTTTAAGATGAGGAGAACCCAACCAAACTCATCCGTTTCCGCTGTGTGTCGAAAAAGATGGTCGCAACTTTTGTATCAAAATCCGGACATGTGTCTACAATTCCTTTACAAAATCGAAGGACGGTAACTGCTTATCGGTACACAACCGTTTGTTTGCTAGAAATCACTCCTCAGCTGCGAAAAAACAACCAACAGCGTTGGATCATCTTTCACCATGACAATGCGAGAGCTCACACTGCTCGACAAACATTTTTGGAGCAGCAAAACATCTAATTGCTTGATCATCCTCCTTACAGCCCTGACTTAAGTCCTAACATTTTTTTTTACATTTCCCGCCATCTCAACGATTTCAATCAGCTGAAGATGCAGTCGATGCATTCCAAATGATCATTTCGAGCATACCCATTGAATAGTGGAATAAGTGTTTTAAAAATTGATTTGAGTGAATGCAAAAATGCCCTAACCACAAACAAAAAATATAACTAAAAACAAATAGAGATCTTAGATACTAAAAACAGAACACTATGGCATCTCATAAATACAGAAACAGCTAAGACAAACAGAATATTAAAAGAAATCAAACAGATTTCAAACCATTCTGCGAAGAATTCAACACATTTTTCACGCAAAAGGCAGATAAACCGTTTAGATCTAACATACACGATTCATACAACTAACCGTAAAGAATATAAATGGAACTACTCTTTTCTTGTGGCCCACATGTTAAAACGAGATCGCATGTTAATAATTAATAGCATAAAAGAGAAAACATCTGAAGATATTTATAAGCATTCAACCAAATTGCTAAAAATTGGTGCAGACATCATCATACCACATTTAACAAAAATATTTAACACCTGTATAGAAACAAATTGAAGCACATCTCTAGAACGCATATTTTTAAACTGAATCCTTCAAATCATTGAAATGTGTGCAACTATTTCGATTTTATTTCAAAAACTTTAACGAAAATTCAACACATAGACAGATGTTCTTTTTATACAAAATTTACGGCCCATTTCCTCGAAAACTATTCCTGTAATTTTTTGTATTTCGAAAGATCATTTAATGCTTTAACAATTAAGCGACTTTAAAAAACCTACAATTTTAAAGTTGAGTAAATTGAACTTTATAAAAATTAGCACTACCTTAAATTTCTCGGTTTCTATGAAAGATGAAAAAATATAACTTGGAAAACTTTTACGATACTAGAAAAGGCATTCATCCGGACAGTGTACAATCTACTGAGCCAATTTTGAATAGCAGCAAAATCCGAAAACTTTTTAGTAACATCCCGTATAATTTTGTAGCCCTTAATGATTTGTTGCCTTAAAACGATATCCAACATGATGTTTTAACCTAATATACATTTAACCTGAATACTGATATTAATACTTATTTTTCTAATATAATAAAATGCAATAATAAAATAACTTAATTTAATTAATTAATTTTGATTTTTGCATCTGGGAATTTTATTTCGTTCAAGTTGTAGAAAGTATTTTCGATGAGAAAGCTTTTTAATCAGTTGTAGAATCCCGCATTATTCAGGATTTCCCATTTGGCTGGACAGCGATTGTACCAATGGAAGCCTCTGCGTCAATATTCACCATATTTTAAGACTATTTGAGGTAGACACAGCAGTGCTTTTTGCCTTGTATCATAGTTATGCCTGCGTTCGTGTATTGACTGAAATTCTAAGTTGCTTGTATTCTAAGTCTCTTAAACTACGACCTGCATGATATCCTTTTTGTTATACGACTGATATATCTCACTGCTTTTTTTCTGCTGCAATTGTAGCGGCTCCAGGTGAGTACAGTGTCCTCCAGACTTCAATTCCATATGAGACTTTGGACTCAAATAGCGAATGATATGCTTTTAAGTCCAGTATTTAACGGCATTATTGATGCCGGTCTGACGATGTGTAGTTTTAGTGTCGTTAAGTACTACGTCATTTGATTTAACCCAGCATTTAACACTTTCGACATTTGAAGAATGAGCGGATATGTTTTTCTGGTGGTTAGTATCGTGTTGTCGACAAACAACGACGATATGTTACGGGACTTGATCCGGTGATCATTGATTTATATATATA